>PVLC010017895.1:0-32883 GCA_004027655.1 Graphiurus murinus
CACCAGTTCATTCATCTCTCATCAGTCACTTTCCTCAGTGACTCATCATCGGAAAGTTTCACTCTTCAGTCCCCCTTTCTGAGACTGGTAAATAGCATGTCATTCCAGCAAAAGGCGGAGGGGGTGGCAGCCCATCTGGACCCTCAAGTTTGATTTCATATTTATGAAACAGCTTAAATGTCAGTTTGAGTGAAAAACGACACCTTCTCCAGCTTCTCACATTAGTGCTTGTGGATGCCACTGAGTCTTTTTTTTTTTTTTTTTAAGACAGCTCGTGGTTTCCCTACTAGGCTCTTCTAAAGCAGGAATGGAAAGGGAATTTGTGGATGGATGGATGGATGGACAGACAGATGGATAAGGCCACAAATTGCATATCCTCACCAAAGAGGAGAGTCTCCAAAAAGGAGAATTGCAGAAAATGAAACAAAGATTGAATACAGGAAATATTCTGGTGTAGGGAGGTTTTGATTAATGGTTAGGATCTTGAGACATTCTATAAATTTAGGATGAAAAAGTAAACACAAATATTTGGAAAATAAAGCTTTAGAAAAAATAAGTCATCTAAGATTCAACCATTCTAATGATTGTTATGATTAGTTGGATGTATCCCTTCCCACTTATTTTGTAATGCACTTGTAGTTTCTTTCTTTCTTTCTTTCTTTCTTTCTTTCTTTCTTTCTTTCTTTCTTTCTTTCTTTCTTTCTTTCTTCTCTCTTTCTCCTTTGTTCTCTCTTTTTCTTTCTCTCTCCCACTCTTTCTTTCATTCCTTCTTTTTCTTCTTTCTTTTTTATTTTTCTTTCTTCCTTTTGTTATCTGGGGATTGAACCCAGGGGCATTCTGCCTCTGAGATACAGCCCCAGAACTCTTATTTTTTATTTTTGAAACGAGGTCACTAAATTACTAAGCTGGCCTCGAACCTGTGATTCTCTTGTATAGCCTCCGTAGTACTGAGATTATAGGTGAATTGGAAATAAAATGTGCACGTACTCGGAACTTGGGACTCTAAAGCAGCTTAGGACTTTAGAAAAATCTTAGCTCAGACCCACAGAAAGTTGCTTGTCCTGGGAAAAAAGAAAAGCAAGGCCAAACGTGAATACCTTCGCTGGAAAATTTGTGCAGCATGGAAAAATGACTTTATGGTGATACACAAGGGTTTGCCTGTCCTGGTGCATACCTATTTCATGGGCTTATGTGTCCCTCCAACACACTGACAGAATGGGAATGAGAGCCAAGCTCTCTACTGTGTAAACTCCTGAGGTCCACCAGGATGAATGAACTGTATTTCTACAGCCATCCACTTGGGGGATGCCTCAACAGGGGAGAGAAACACTCTTATCTTTCCTCCTCAGTACACAGAGTTTGAGGAGCAGAAAAAGCATTAGCTCCCTTAATGAGAGGTTTCAAGAAGTTTCTAACAGAAGAGAGAAGGGAATGGCAAAGCTAAGGAGCAAGTGGAAAACAGGGGAGGCAGTAGGCCTGGCACCAGAGACATGGGTGACAAGAAGAAGGAAGGGCCCTTCCAGCAGTGGAGAGAACAGGACCTTGGTCAAAGTGAGGGTTTTTTCCTCAAACCTCTCCAATGGTGGCCTCTGGCAGTGCTGAACAAGAGATACGAGACGGGGAGCCTCTCCCAGCAGAGACATCCAACTGGAAGTCAGAGGTCCCTGCAGTCTCATTAACGCTGCTATGCCAGACAAAGCCATGGTGGGTGGGAACTGTCTCAGAGGTGCAGGCAGATCTAGGGAGACACATTGGATCACACATGGCTTGATGAGAGAGTGCTAAATGTTGGTCTTCAGTTTGTTTTCTTTAAAGTAGAGGCATTTGGTAGGAAATGCTCCACCATGTTTGCTCATGGAACTGCCTTTGTCCCCTCTAGAAGGAGATCCTTCTGGAATAAAATAAGGGAAAATGTCACTAGATGGAGACCAAGGAAGTCCCTTAGAAAAGAGAAGCAGACCTCAACTTGACCCTTGTAGACCCCTGACTTATGCCACAGAAAAAAAGAATTTCAGGACATATCAAAAGAGGCAGAAGCAGAGATTTGCTTAGAAAAGCGAGTAATAGAGCAGGATGCCCACTCAAAGGGAAGGGAGTGCCGGTGCTCCAGAGTGGGATGTGCTTTTGGAGTCCTGGGCTTTTAAAAGGAACTTTGTAAATGGTGTGCCAGAGAGGTACCTGGGGTGGTGTCAGCTTAATGAGCTCAAGGCTTTTGATTGTGGAGCACAGAGCAGGGCATGGTGGTCTGGTTCTTTTGAAAATATTTAGGCTGATGTTACCTAGTTAATAGATAGCACTTGGACTGTACCCATATCATGAGTCTCTAACAATCTCTCTCTCTCTCTAGGCTTTATTTAATTGGTCAAAAATACACTGTGTAAGCTAACAAGGAATGTAAGCACTAATTAACTGAGTTCACAAGGCTCTAAGATTTTTGGTCCTTTTAAAAATTCAGGCCCTGGGGGAAGACAGGCGTGGGGAGTGAAAGTGAGGGTCCTGGTGCAGTCTTTATATTTGAAGCTACATTCCCTTTTTGCTTTCCTGTTGGTTTCCTTTCTACAATCCTTATTTTTTCTATCTTATTCAGCAGGAAGGAAACTTTACCCCAGTCCACAAGCAGGGGTGAGATTCTTCAGTATTAGAACTTTCTGAAATTCTAATATGCATCTTTAATTGAAGTTTGAATGTATTTCCAACCAAAGAAAGTAACTAACCAGAGGATAAAATGATGTTTTCCTTTATCATATCCACTTGTCCTTTCAGGCTTTCTTGTATTTTTTTTTTTTTTCAGTACTAGGGATTGAACTCAGGGACATTTTACCTCCAAGCTATACCCTCAGCCCTATTTTTTATTCTTTATTTTGAAACCGGGTCTCACTAAGTTGTGGAGTGCCTCACTAGGTAGCTGAGGCTGGCCGCAAACCTGGATCCTCAGGTCTCAGCCTCCCAAATGCTGGGATTACAAGCGCGTGCCACCACGCCTGGCTTCTTTTTTACTTAGGTTAGAAGTTATTTAAAAACTGGTTTTTATTTTCAGTAAATTTGTTTTTAAATAATTACTCATTGCTACCTAGTCTTAGTCACTAATTTTTTTTTTGTGTGTGGTACTAGGGATTGAACTCAGGGGCATTCTACCTCCGAGCTATACCCCCAGCCCTATTTTTTATTCTTTATTTTGAAACCAGGTCTCATTAAGTTGTGGAGTGCCTCACTAGGTAGCTGAGGCTGGACTTGAACCCGGATCCTCCGGTTTCAGCCTCCCGAATGCTAGGATTACAAGCGTGCGCCACCACACCCGGCCTCTTAGTCACTAATTTTAATGGCTACAGTTTTTAGAAATTTTATTTCATGGATATATAACTTACTTTATTTAATTGTTACTTAATTTTAGGTCACTTGAGTTGCTTCTAATTTTTGCTATTATAAATTATACTTTGGTGACTATCTCATGGAATATCCCCCACCGGCAAAGTTTTCTGTGTTTTCCTTTGGTCTGTACTCCCAGAAATGGAATATCTAGGTCAAAGATATGCATGTTCCTGACCTTTTGATATAGATGAGATAAAGGGACCAAAGTAAGGCTTTCTTCAGTTTTTGTTGAAGATCTTTGCTATAAAGGCATTGAGAGGATCAACACAAAATGTGTATTCAGGATCAAGCTTTAGAGTTCTGGCTGAGTCTTTTCTTAATTAATTGTGGTGGCCCACAGCTTCTCCCATGTGAACAAAGGAAAGAAATAGGCTCTTAGAAGTTTCATAGTGGCAATTAAAAAAGAACATTATTGAAGTTAGTGTGTTTTCTACAGCCAGGCCTAGATGAAGGGACAGAAAGAGAAAGTTCCCCTGCCTCATAAGGCCCAAGGAAAAGCAGAGAGCAGAGGGTAGAGGTATTATGGGAGAGAGAAAGCCTCTGTCTTCTGCTACTGTGCATGGCTACACAGAAGCAGCCTGCGCTGAGACAGGAGTGCTGGAGGAAAACCCACCTGAAGCCAAGTCCTGGCAGCATAATACCCCCACCCTGCCTTGTTCCCAAGACAGGAAATTGTGTATCCACAGTCAAGTATCTGAAATAAGCCAGAGAATTGTATTTTTTATTTGATTTGTAAAGAGGCAACTTGTTTAGAGTATCATTTTTTATTTTTCCCTGATTATAAGAATACGATTTACAGAAAATAGAAAGTATAGAGGAATGCAAGAAGAAAATAGAAATATCGCAATTCTCATACCCCAAATAACTGTTATTAGAGATATTATCAATGTCCTTTCTAATCTTAATGCACATGTATGTACAAAGACACACATACACAAGCCTACAAATGGGACGAAGCCCCACACACAGGAAAGAGGATTATTGTATCACATAGATATATTAAAATGTATTTAGACTTCTTAAATTGTTGGAACTTATAAAATTCAGTTATATATGGTAATAAGATGAATGCGCTTTTGCATTTTAATGTATTTGAAAATTTGTCCAGATCACATTCCTTGACTTGAAGTGATTGAGCCGAGGGATAAGGATAATTTTGAAGTTCTGTCACAGAGACCAAAAGTGGTAGCGTATACAGATCTTATCTCACCTTGCCAGCAAAGTGTTCTGTTTGGTTTTTACATCTTTATCTGGAGTTTTCTTTGAAGGCAGGGGGAACTATTCCTTCCCTACCTTGTACTTATCTCCTCGAGTCTTGATGCTAAAATTAATTTTTCTTAAGGTAAAAGGAAAAAGAGCCTTCAAAGAAATCCAGGGTTAGAGCGAAGACAGCTGGGGCAAGAACATGTGCTTGAACAGGACCAAGGAGAAGTAGATCTTGAAACTCAAAGGAGTTTAATTTTGCCAGTATTTTAGATTATTCAAAAACATTAAGTGACAATGAAGAAAAAGAGCTATCAATAACTCTTGATATTGTTATTTTGTGAGAGAGGGAGGGGGGTTGGGGGAGAGAGAGAGAGAGAGAGAGAGAGAGAGAGAGAGAAGAGAGAGAGAGGAAAGAAACACTATTCCAGCAAAGGAAAATAATGCTACCTCAAATCCATTTTGAAAATAGGTGAAATATAAACACAGAAAACATCAGTAAGTAATTATCCTTGTTGTTTATATGAATTCAGAATCTTCGAGCTAACTTGCACTTTTATTAGTTGGTCTAAATATTGAAAAATTCAACCATCATGATATTTAGCATCATAATTATATTTGGGTTTATAATACTATTCAGAGTTATGCCTGTTGTTTTTATTTTATAATTTTGGTTTATAAGTCTAATATCAAGGGGAATTTTTTTTATTCTGGAGTTGACTGACTTTTCTTGTCTATGTCTTATTTAAGAAGTAGTTTTCCAGGATTTTGATGTAAACACACACACACACACACACACACACACACACACACACACACACACACTTTCTCAAAGCAGCTAAGCATGACAGGATTACTAATATGGGTCCCATCTCACATTCCTTAATTGTTCTCAATCACCCTGGTTTCATCCCTAGACTTTGATTATAATTTTCACTTTATATTTATTCAATTTAATCTTATAATCACATGTCTCTTTGGACCACCATATGGTTCTCTGTCTTCAAGCTAAATTTGCCTTCAAAAAGCCTCTGGCTCATTTCAGCTGCCTTAAGGCCAGGGTAGTAAGCCATTCAGCAGTAAGATGCCAATTTGCTGATTGCTGTTCTTTCTGTCCTGTGGTGAAGGCATGGCAGCTGTTCAGAGCAAGAATGGTGCAAAGTGAAGTCTCCCACCCCATTCAAAACATCCCCTCCTCTATTCTGCTAATGACAGATTCATTTAAGTTGGTGGTTCTTAGTCTTGTTTGCTTGGCAACACACCTGGAGGAAGTCATGTTCTGAGAAGGACCCCATGAGATATTGAGATGCTTAATTCCATTTGCAAACTGAGAACACTTAAGCAGCAGAAAAGATGACTATGTCATATGCCGCACTATGAAATCACTTCCAGAATCACAAAGACCAAGGAACTCAGGATGATTCCAAGTTTTTCCGTTAACATTAATGTAGTACTTAATAATTGGTCTTGTTGTTTGCTAAGACTCCCCAACATCTGCAGCAGTCATGAAAGACTTAGGAACACTTCTGGTTTTCTCATGAAATCACATTTTAACTTGAGAAAATTCTATTCATTGAAATGCTTTTTCATTTAACCCTTCCCCAATTCCCACCCCACTCCCTCCTCCTCCCTCCTTCTCAAGTTCAGTTTAGTGATTGACTTTGATGTGTTCATGAAAGTACAGCATGCATATTAGGGTGTGTGCATGTATGCCTTTATCAGCTTGTACCTAACAAAGATGTATGATTACAATGCATGAATTAAAAAAATTAAAAAAATAAAACAAAATAATAAAAAAAAAGATGAGGGCAAAAAAAAAAAAAAAGAAATGCTTTTTCATTGTGAATTCCAATATAAGCAAATACTATTACTTTATTTCAGCTACAAAATACCTCAGATTAGCATTAATTAAGAACTACTGATTTGTTCTGTTAACCTCTTAAAATGCAAACATCCTCCTTTGAGGTTAAGCTGGGCTCCAGTGACATTTTACTGTGAATTACTTTAATCAGATAATTACCTAATGTCTAACCAATAGCAACTTCTCTGATAACTACTTTTCTTCAGTCTATAATTGTGTTTTCAAATTCATAAATTTCACCTGTAGATTCCTTAACCCTCAGAATATGTGATTGCTGATCCAATCTTTCAGATAAGCTCAGGTTCATCTTGGAATCTTTCTCTTTTATTTTTTAGTTTTTGAACATACTTTTATCGATCATTGTAATTATACATCATGAGGTTCAGAGTGATAAAAACATACATGCACACAGCACCTGGTGTGTTTCTCTCCTGATCCCATCCCACCCCTTCCCCCTTCCCATACATAAAGTTGAAATTGGTGTTGAATACTTCATAAATGAACATAGCATTATTTGAATTGGAAGTCTATAAGAATGATTTCTGTAAGTGAAGAAAGGGCATGAGATCATAAAACTTGTGATGAACTATATGAGCAAAGCCCAAAAGGTGGCAAGGGACAAATGCACCCAACAAATAGGAGAGAATGCCCTGTTTCTAGGCAAAATTTTAGGTAAAATATTTATTAGTTTCCTCTTACTGTGTAATGTGTTACCACAAACTTAGTGTCTTAAAACAACATAAATTTATTATCTTATAGTTTTTTTTAGGTCAAGATCCAGCATTATTTAGTTGAGTGCTCTGTCCAATCTCTCATAAGGGTAAATTCAAAGTTTTTAGCCATATGTGGAGGTATTTGCACAGGTCTGTAATCCCAGTACTTGAGAGACTGAGACAGGAGGATTGGAGTCTCAAGGATAGCCTCAGCAACCTAGTGAGACTGTTTAAAGAAAAAAAAAGGGGCGGGGGCTTGAGTGTAGCTTAGAGGTAGAATATCTCTGGGTTCAATTCCTGGTACCAAGAAAAAATAAATCAAAGTTCCTATTTTGGTAAATAACCTGCTTTTGAGTTATTTATTTATTTATTTATTTTTAAATTTTTTTTAGAACTAGGAATTGAACCCAGGGGCATTCTACCTCCGAGCTACACCACCAGTCCTATTTTTTTATTCTTTATTTTGAAACAGGGGCTCACTAAGTTGAGGAGGGCCTCACTAAATAGCTGAGGCTGGCCGAGAACCCAGATCCTCCTGTCTCAGCCTCCGAAGTACTGGGATTACGAGTGTGCGCCACCACGCCCGGCTTGTTTTTGAACTTTTGGCAGAGTTCCTTTCTTGGTGGTTTTAAGACTGAGCTTCTCCTTGCCTTGCTAATTGGTGGCTGAAGGCTATTCTCAGCTTCTTGAGGCTGCTCTCAGGTCTTGATCACTTGGGTCTCCATCTAAGTGATGGAGTGTCACCCTCAAATTAACTCTCTCTGACTTCTGGGACCAGCTGGAGAAACCTCTTGCCTCTGAAGACTCCTGTGATTAGGTAAGAGTTACCAACATAATCGCCCTTCTTAAAATTCAAATGTGCCATATAACATAGACTAATCATGGAGTAAAATCTATCAAGCTCACAGTCCTGCAGACTATTCTGGAAGAGCCCATGGGAAATTTGAGGAACCATTTTATAATTCTTCCTACCCCCACCAGGAGTGTCAGATCCTACATTCTGAGTGGTTAATGAAACTTTTCCAGCAGTATGCTAACCCAGTGACTTTGGTGTATCACTTAAATTGCCCAAGACCAGTTTCATTGTTTATAAAAAACATAGGTAATGCCATTACTAACTTGTCTATCCCACAGTGCTATCATGAGACTTTAACAAGTTACTGAATGCCATGGTATTTTGAATGACTCAGTACTTTGCTGATTTTGTGTTGTAGAAGCTCTGCTTGCCACACTCCTGCTCTTCCATCAAGTCTCAGTTAAAGTTCTATGGATTCTAGTCATCTTGATCCTAGCAACTAACCATCTTCAGATCATATCTAACATTTGTGTGTGTGTGTGTGTGTGTGTGTGTGTACTGGGAATTTAACCCAGGGGCATTCTGTCTCTGAGCTGTATTCTCTTATTTTATTTTATTTATTTTTTATTTTGAAGCAGGATCTCACTAAGTTGCTAAGGGCCTTGCTAAGTTGCTGAGACTGGCAGCAAACCTGCGATCTTCCTGTCTCAGCCTCCCAAGTACTGGGATAACAGGCATCTGTCACCAAGCCCGGCTTATATAACATTTTATCTGGTTGTTTATATGCTATTTTATCATTTTTTCAATTTAATGTAGTCTAATTTTTCTTTTTGACCTGTGTGCTCATTGAGAGCCCTTGCCTTACTCAGAGGACTTATAAAAAGCCTAGCATAATGCTTCCCACACAAGAGGGATCCTTAAATATTCTTTGATTGAAGAATACTGGGATAACAAATAACATTAGAGTAGTTATTTAGTGAAAGGACCAACTAAGGTACAGCTGGAATTTTTGTTCCTATATATATAATTTTTTAACGTAGAAGATACTTAGCTGAATTCTCCTGGAATAAATATCTTAGTTTAGTAGAAACAGGAACTCTGGCCCAAGACACTTTGTTAGCTTGCCATCAGAGCATGAGCCCTGGGAAAGCAACAAGCATGCCTATGTCTAGTCTGGATACTTGTCTTTCAACTTTGTCACTCTCGTAATCCAAAACAACTGACCAAAAACTTAGAGGAAGGGAGATTTATTTGCTCACAGTCTTTGGAGGTGTGGCTAGGGTTTGCAGAGCCCAGGGCATGACAATGGGAAGCAGGGAGAGGGAGAGAGCAAGGGAAATCCACAAGGCCACACCCCAGGGACCCACCTTCTCCAGCTACATCCTACCTGCCCAGGTGACGGCCCAGTAAATCCATAATGGGTTTACACACTGATGAGATTACAGACCTCACGACTTAATTATATCAGCTCTGGATATTCATATAGGAGCTCTTCAGAGGATATTCTATAACTAACCATAACAGTACCATGCCTGTGTATTATTATAGTCTAATAAATATTGATGGGTGAACAGATATTGGCTGTAGAATAACTCTAGTGGAAAAAATTATCTTTGATCCAATTCTGTGGCCTTACCCTGTCTTATCCAGTTCCCCACCACCCCTATGAGTAAGAACTGGAACTCACACATGAAAACCGTCTCATAGACAGTGTATGAGACAGTCTTCCTTTACAGCACTGCAGACTCTCAGCAGGCAGTGGCCTCAAACAGCTTTCTGGGCAGGCTTCCCTCCCACAAACTCAGGGCTGGCTTTTTGTCCAGGTCAAACTGTATAAAAATGCCACAAGGAGATAGTGTCAAAAAGGAAACTTAGAAATCACCGTTCTGCATTGTCTGTAATAAAGTGTAAATCCAGTAAAGGTGGTGGGGAAGTGATAAAAATAGCAGGGTTATTATGCTCAACTCTAATGCATTTAATGTAACAATAGATGATTCCATTGTCACTAAATGAAGGGAAGGTAGGAGGATCTAATTCTATCTCTAGATTCCTTAATAAGTACTTCATTGTCAGGAAAATCATTTACATTGTTCAATCTCCAAACACAGGGAAAGCATGTACAGTGGCAGGTACGTTCCCCAGAGCCAAAAGGAGAAGGATCTCAGGCCGGGGCAGAGTTAAGCGGTACCCAGGAGGGAGCTTGGCGATGAACTGCTGTTTGTTCCGAGATGAAGTGCTTCACGGTGGTGGAATCGGGGAGGTAGTGTTTTGGTGAGACGGAATTGACAAATGCTTCACTTTATCCACCTCCTCACACCCCCGTGAACGTGTGATTTTGTGGCAGGATTTGGAGATGAGGTTTTCTACTGTATAGGCTTCCTGTCAGGATGAATGAAGACCCTGTGCTAGCGAGACTGCATTACCTACCGTGGCCTGTAGGCGGAGCTTTTGCTCTAGATTGAATCACCCGCAGGTTCAAGGCAGGAGCTGCTTTCCGGGCTGACATCTGTTCTGGCCGTGGCAGAGTGCAGTCCTGTGAAATCTGTGCTCAGGGACACCTAATCGAAGAGCCCGACACAGCTCTCCTCATGCCAAATCAACAAATCCTCAGTATCTGCTAATCAGCCATTAATGTTCTATTGATAGGCAGGGCCAAAACAGACTCACAGCAGTGGGTTCATGGATTTGCATTGCTGCTCAAGTTTATAGCTGGGATTTTTTTTTCTCCTTTTTCTTGCTTCCTTTTCTTCCTGGAAGTCCTTAGAAATTATAAGTTTAAGGGTTTTTAAAAAGTTATCAGGAACATGGGTGTGTGTAGGGCTGAAAGGAAGAAATCTTTTGTGGGGGGTGGTACTAGAGATTAAACCCAGGGGCATTCTACCTCTGAGCCATACCCCAGTTCTATTTTATTATTTTTTTCTGAAACAGGGTCTCACTAAGTTGCAGAGGGCCTAACTAAGTTGCTGTCCTCAAACCTGTGATCCTCCTATGTCAGCCTCCCAAGTACTGGGATTACAAGCCTGTGCCACCATACCCAGCTAGGATAGATTTTTTAAAAATGTGAATGGGGAATTAGAAGAAAAGGAAAGGAAGCTGGGCGTGGTGGCGCATGCTTGTAATCCCAGTACTTGAGAGACTGAGACAGGAGGATCCGGGTTCGCAGCCAGCCTCAGCTACTTAGTGAGGCCCTCGCAACTTAGTGAGACCCTGTTTCAAAATAAAGAATAAAAAATAGAACTGGGGTGTAGCTCAGAGGTGGAATGTCCCTGAGTTCAATCCCCAGTACCACACATACACACACACACAAAAAAAAAAAAAAAAGAAGAAGAAAAAGAAGAAGAAGAGGAAATTGAGCATGGAGGGATAAATGTTAGACAACAATGCTGTAGGTCAAACTGAGAAAGAGCAAAAAAGAGAGGAAGATAAAATATCTCAGAGGAGATATAACACATACACAACACAATGAAAATCACAGACAGGTGTAGTTAGAGAATTCTGTTCACAAACAAAGAAAAGGGGAGACCTTCAGAAAGGCATTCTGATTTTATAGAGCCCAGTGATTCCATCCATAAAGGTTTTAAAACCATACTGCAGTTTTGCAACTATAAGCAAAAGTATGTCTGGGTGTTATTACGTCTTGGAACTTTTCATGTTGTCAAGATGAAAAAAAATGGAGACTTTCTCTTGGTTCATAGTTTATCTATACCTAATCAATCAGTGCCAACTCAATTTGTTGGAAAGCCTAAAAAGTCTTTCAGGTAGTGATTTTGTCTGCACAAGATGAAATGACTAGTTTGGCTTATTTCCACTGAGTTAACAAATTCTTTTGGTACCATATAAGTACATTTGAAGAGTCATGGGGTTAGACGTAACTAACGGGATAGGTTTGAAGATGGACTAAATTAGACCTATGTTTCCCTTATATTGAAAAAGCATAGGAATTTGATTTCACAGCTACAGTTTAAAGTCCTTCCTTTTAGCTAACCAGTAGTTCTTTGACCATGATATATACCTATTTCCTTTTGATCTTTTGTTAGGTGTCTATGGAGAAGAAAGAAATTGTTTTTGCTGTTGTACTCCATATGATATTTCTCTGAGCTCTAAAGGACCACAAGGAGAATAATAACATTGAGGTTTGGGGCTTCCTCTGAGCCCTGAGCTTCTCCTTAGAATCTTTGCTAAACTCACTGAAGTGCTATGACAGGTAAAGCCAGCCGACCTGAACCTTCTAACTTCTACCTCCTCCTTTAGAACATTCAGCCCACAGTTTTACAGCACTAGCAAATTGATTTTATCATGGGTTTTTTTCTGGCATGATTAGGCACTGAATAATTGGTTCACGGCAATACTCCTCTCCCTCACCCAATTCTGATATGCAAGGCAGAATCCCAGGTTTGTTAATTTACAGCTGGAGAAAAATTTGGCCTGAGACTGTGAGTTCACTCAGAAAAACGCATGACAGTTCAGAAGGTTTCTCGGTGAATATAGAATCAGAGTGGGATGTCCTCAAGGGATGGTCCTGTCAAGCCACGGTAGCTTGATGAATTGTCTCTCTGTTCCCGAGAGATGCTTCTGTCTGAAGAGCCAGAACGTTTGCAGTGTGAGCACCCTCATGGCTGAGCAGAGCAGCAGAGAGACACACTGCACTCCTCCTGATGACCCCCGTCACTTGCCTTTGTTCTTGCTTCAGTCCTTCCCTTTTTCATTTAGCATCCCTTTGTAACAGTTTACAGTTGACAAGTTTACAGATTACTTTTAATTAATTATAGTTTAGGTTGGCTTCCTCCCGCTGACATTTAGGGGAGCATTATAAACTCGTTTGAAGTGCATTTCCACATCCACTAGTCCCGTGCATTTCTTCTGGGGAAGTGTGTGTTTCCCGTTGACAGCTTTCACTCACTCACCCACTCACTCACTCACTCAGTACTCATTGATTCCTGCTCTTGCTAGATACCCCTGAAGCCCTTAGATTGCAAAGAAGAATACAATTCTCCCTGGTTTTCCTAGCTTTGCAGAGGTCACCCTGGAGATCAGAGAGATTCATAAGCAAGTAATATCACTTGTTAGAAGTTCTATTTAGAGACAGACAAATAGTTTGGGGAGCATGAAGGAGGAATTGATTGTTTTAAAACTTCATTTAGCTGGGCCTGGTGGCACATAGCTGTATCCCCAGAACTTGGCAGGCTGAGACAGGAGGATCACAGGTTTGAGGCCAGCCTCAGAAATTTAGTAAGACCCTAAGCAACCTAGCAAGACCCTGTTTCAAAATAAAATAGTGCTGGGGGATGTAGCTTGGAGGTAGAATGAATGCCTCTAGGTTCAATTGCCAATATATAAACAAACAACAACAAGAAAAAAACCCTTCATTTATTATAAAAGGTCTTCTGTGATCTTTCCTTTTCTACTTTTTTATCTCTATTTTGGAATTAACAAGAATAACAGCACTAATAATAACAATGCTAATTGATCTATCTGGAACATCTACCTTGTGCTTGACACTATCTTTAGCACTCAATACTCTATGTTATCTAATATATCTAATTTATACATTTGTGTGTGTGTGTGTGTGTGTGTGTGTGTGTGTGTGTGTGTTGCTGAGGATTGAACCCAGGGTCATTCTAACTTTGTGCTACACCCCAGCCCTATTTAATTTTTTTTTTGGAAATAGGATCTTGCTAAGTTGCTGAGGGCCTTGCTAAGTTACTGAGGCTAGCTTCAAACTGGCGATTCTCAGCCTCCCAAATACTGGGATTACAGGCATGCATCACCACTCCTGGCTAATACAATCTTCTTAACAACCTCAGGAAAAAATATTATTTCTATTTTATGGAACTAAAAACCGGAACTTGGGGTGCTTAGGTACTTGCCCAAGGTCACCCAGCTAGAAATGGGTAGAGTGGGATTGAGATCCCAATTCTGATGTCGACACCCATGTTCATTTTACCATATCGCATGCCACCTACCAGCCTGTAAGCCTCTGACTCTGATTCTGCAAGCAGAACTATAGGATAAGGGGTCTGTGGGTCAGCTGGAGGATCCCCATTCATCTGCTCTGGCCAATGAATAGACCATCTAAAGCTGAAACACACCTTTCTACAATCCTGTGCATGGAGGCCGACACACTAGAATTATGTCGTAAAAACCCAAGAATGACAAATGAAGTAAACACATTGAAGGTACTGGGAGTGGTAGCAATTTTAAGAGGCATATCAGAAACATAGTGAGCGTGGTGGATTTTGTGAGCATTGGTGAGGTGCTCAGAAGGAGTGTGTTTGTTGGGTGAATAGAGGCGGTACTGTGGACAAACTTGCCTGCCCATCCTGGCTGAGACCATCATGTCCTGTTCTCTCATCTCAGTGGAGCAACTCTTTGCTTTCTCCACTTCTCATGATCTACTGGTTTGCTTCTGTCTCTGAGGCTTAGACAGTGGGACTGGACTTCCTGTGAAGCAACTGAGATGGTTAAAGGTCTTGTCTTGGAAAAGCACTGTGGGTTTGTGGAGGACTTGCCAGAGATTCACTTATTTCCTCTGAACCTCAGTTTATCAATGAAAATTTGTTGCCTTCTTCATACCTTCCATAGTAATTCTTCATTGCTGCTTCGCCTTATGCTCTGCTTTCCTGTGTCTTCCCTTAATGCCCTTTGCTGTCCTCTCTAGTCCCTGACTACCTCTTGGTCATCTTCTGCCATACTTGGGAAGTAAAGCAGAGGGATAAGGGCTGCCTGGATGCTGCCTGGAGGGAAAGAGACCACTACCTACATGGCAAGATTGAAAAGCATCAAAAGGCACCTAGCTTTCCTTTCCCTTCCACATTCCACTTCAGGTTTTGAGGAAAAGGGAAGGGGAAGAAGCCCCATGATTAGACACACTAAGTGGGAACAGCACAGAACAAGAGACCCTGGTTCTAGATGAAGCTATATTCCTTTGCTATCTCCAATCTCCACACATAGGGCTTGGAGGCACCAGAGCTCTGTTTCAGCATTCTCTTGGGGAACTAGAGGAGGAGAAAATGCAGGAGGAGACCCACAATATGACATTCTTACCATACCCTCTGCTCTCCCACAAAGGCAAATGCAAAAGCAGAGACCAAAAGATAAAATTATGGTACTCCTGTTCCATGCTGCGTGTTAGTGAGGAGTTTGATGGAAACCTGGATAGGTTTGTGGATGGAGCCCAGGGCTGAGGTTCAGCAAATGTGAGTTTTTAGTCCTAACTTTGTGTTCAGCTCAGTCATTTGCATTCTACTTCTCTTTCAAATGAAAATGGTAAAGTTTTTTTGCCCTAATGAAGTTAGTTAGATAATAAGTATGGGAGCACATTGCAAATTCTAACACATTCAAGAAATGCAACGTAACAAATTCGAGAATTATTTGTCCTCTAACCATTTCTGTTTAGTAGGAGCCAGTCCTGTGGGAAGAAAGCAAAGAAAATACAATCCCTGGAAGAAAGGCCTGGCTGATATCTGCAAAGAAAATAAGGAAGATGTGTTTCAAATAAGTTTGACAAATTGGGGACTCTGTGGGAATTTGTTAATTTTAGTAATTCTTTACTTTTGAGGGAAAGTTTCATGGTTAAGAGCCTGGACCTTTGAGCCAGATATCCTAGGTTTAAATCCTGGCACTTCTGTGGCCTTTAGCAATTCTCAAGACTACTTCATACCTTAGTTTTTCTATCTGAAAAAAATGTGAATATTATAATAATAATGGCCCCTTACAGAGTTGTAAGAGTTAGGTGAGTTAATATAGATAAAATTACTTACAAGGCTACCTGTAAGATGGGTGTGGTGGCGAATGATCACAGTATTTGGGAGACTGAGACAGGAAGATCACAGGTTTGAGGCCAGCCTCAGCAACTTAGCAAGATCCTGTTTCAAAATTAAAAAAATAAAATAGGGTGGGAGTATATCTCAGAGGGAGAATGCCCCTGGGTTTAATCCCCAGTCTCACACACACACACACACACACACACACACACACACACGTGTGCACACAAAAAAGAAGACTACCTGGTACATAGTTACTTTTATTATTATTACTAATATCTATTATGTCACTTCAACCTTTTCCAAGAATGTTTGCATATTATATTCCTTTGTCATCACAGCCTAGAGCTATAGTAGCCACATTTTACTGTTCAGGAATGGCTGCAGCCAGGTCTTCAGGCTCACTGGGCTCAGGAATGGCTCTTTCCCATGTGGTTTCATGATTGTCCTGTTAGATCCTGAAACTGGGAAAAAAGCTGAAGCCTTAAATGACTGTCAACCTGATTCACAATAATCATGACAAACCCATTGCTTAGCTGAGAATCCAGACGTTAGAGTTTTAATCAGAACTTAAGAACGTAACATTAAGTCATTAAAAGTGAAATTAACTTTTATACTAGGTTGTACTTTTAATATTTGATAGTAATAATCCCACTTTTTTTCCAAGGAAAATGGTACTTTTTACTGTTTTAAATTTGTAGCCGACCTATTTTGATGATGCAGATTCCAACTGAAAAAAGCTCAACAGAATTTCAGAGATTGAAAAAAGAGAAATGTTCTCCTAACTCAGTGTTAAAAAACAAACCAACAAAAACCTCTCTTCTTGGCTTTTTTTTTTCCTGTGAAGGCGAATCCAGGACAAATAAACATATTTACATGTAATTTTTATTTCATTCAGAATGAAAATTGGCTTATTAAATCCCTCAGGGGGAAATGTATGTTTCTGTAACTTGGATTACCAAGTTACTGAATATGAAAATGCCAGTGGAATAAACGACATGATTTTCAGGCATCACGATCTTAATGAGGGGCATACATAGGCCCTTCTGAAGTTGGCTGGGGAAACGGGAACCTGGATGGACTGTGGGACGAGACAGTGGTCACTCATTAGACACAAATGAAATGTGAGCAGTAGAACCTGCTCTAGCAGCAGAGGCCAGTGGCGAATCTCAGGGACACCGAGTCTGATGAAAAGATTCCTGTCTTTCTAAACAGAAGAATAGAAGTTTGTGCATGATTTCATTTCAATTTTGACAAGAGAAAGAATATGCATTCATTCAAAGATATATATATATTATTAAATATTATATATCACAATATATAATATTTATTATATATGTATTTTATTCTTTTTTTAAGTACTAGGGATGAACCCAGGGGTAGTCTACTACTGAGCTACACCCCAGCCCTATTTTATTTTTTCATTTGAAACAGGGCCTCGCTGAGTTGCTGAGGCTGGCTTTGAACCTGCGATCCTCCCGTCTCACCTTCCCAAGTACTGGGATTATAGGCCTTTACTACTGCATCTGACATATTTTTTATTCTTGAATCAAATATAAGCAGACCCTTATGGAGTGAGAACTTATATAAAGAACACAGTGTATGGCATTTTTAGTGGCAGCCCTTATGAAGGACACTGAAGTCCTTAAACAGACAATTCTTACTACAAATGTTCTATAGAGGCAGAAAGCATGACATTGAATTCATAGTAAAGACGAGACTTCTCATCCTCACCCTCTTTCCCTCCCTCCCTCCTTTGAGAAAATTATAAGAATGAGCTAAGCTATTACATAGTTACTGTGGTTTCTACCAGAGACTCTAGAATGGGGTCAACAGCTCCTGTGTCTGCTGGGCCTAACAGTAGATAACCTGTTACATGAGCAGGGCTGGGGTGGGAGCGATGAGTAGGCGCATGTGCTCCATCTCAGGAGGGCAGCAACTCCTTAGCTTCAGTGCTGAGAGAATATGACCCAGTATCATCAGCTCTCCTGATCATTCTATATTTGATGCTTATTTATTGCAGTACAGTTTGTGCTAGCAATCTTGGAAAGAGCCAAAAGGACAAATTGTTCATCAATAAGGGACACATAAAATGAACCATGTTATATCCATTCAATGGAATATTATTCTGGTGTATTTAAAAAAATAAAACAAAAAATGAAAAGCTCTTTATATCTTTTGTTTGCTTGTTTTTTTGTACTGGGGATTGAGCACAGGGGCATTCCACCTCTGAGCTACATATCCAGTCCTATTCTATTGTGAAACAGGGTCTCTTTAGATTGCTGAGGGTCTTGTTAAGTTGCTGAGGCTGGCCTCAAACCTGAAGTCATACTGTGTCAGCCTCCCAAGTACTGGGATTACAGTCATGTGCAACCCCACCTGGCTTTTTGTACCTTGATATGGAAATAAAAAAAGACATTTTGTTTAGTTTTTATTTTTGAATGGGACATAGTTTATATGTGTTTATGGGGTATGATGTGGTATTTTGATTCATATATATACTGTGTAATGATCCAGTTAGGGTGGTTGATATATCTATTACCTTAAAAATTTACTATATTTTGTGTGATGAGAACATTCAAGCTCTTTTTAGCTATTTTGAAATATACAGTGCATTATCGTTAACTATAGTCATACTACCCTGAGATGGAACACTAGAACTTGTTCCTCCTATCCGTCACATTGCCTGTACTGCCCCTTCCTTCCCCACTTGGCTGCTCCCCAGCTTCTGATAACCACTATTGTATCTCTCAAAGTCTGTGACATGATGGTTTTAGATTCTACATACAAGTGAGATCATGTATTATTTGTCTTTCTGTATCTGGCTTATCAAAAGAATGAAGAGATAATTTATGGAACAGGAGAAGATATTCACATACTATATATCTGACAAGGCTTTATTATTCAGAATTTATAAGGGAATCAAACAACTCAAGAGCAAAACCCCTCAAATAATCCAATTTAAAAATGGATAAAAGACTGAAAAGGCATTTCCCCAAAAAAAACAAGCAAATGGCCAACAGATATATGAAAAATACTCAATATCACTAATCATCGGGGAAATGTATATCAAAACCACAATTAAATATCATTATACTTCAGTTAGAATGGTTATTATCAGAAGTAAAAAAAAAATGACAAATACTGGTAAAGATGAGGAAAAAGGAGAACTCTTTTAAAATGTTGGTAGAAATGTAAATTAGTATAACTATAATGGAAAACAGTGTAGAGGTTCCTCAAAAACTGAAAATAAAACTACTGAATGATTCAGCAATTTCACTCCTGGGCGTATATCCAAAGACATCTGCACATCTATGTTTATTTTAGCATTATTCATAATAGCCAAGATATGGAATCAATCTAAATTTCACCAAAAGATGAACATGAGTAAAGAAAAGGTAGTACACATACCCAAAGGAATACTATTCAGCCATAAAAAAGATGAATCCTGTTATTTGTAACAATATGAATGAAGTATGGAGGACATTATGTTGTTTAATTGGAAAAAAATCAGTGTGCAAGGGTTTATATATTATACTTCATTGGGTAAAAAAAACAAAACAAAACAACTAAAGAGAATGTGTGTGTGTGTGTTTGTGTGTGTGTGTGTGTGTGTGTGTTAGTCTGCTCAGTCTGCTATAATAGCATACTACATGCTGATGGCTTAAACAAGAGGAATTTATTTTTTCACAGTTCTAGGAGTTGAAGTTCAAGATTGAGACACCAGCACATTCAGTCTCTGGTGAGGGCTCTTATCTGGTTTGTAGGTGCTGCCTTGGCCCTGTGTCTTCACAGGACTTTCCTCTGTGCTCCTGTGGGGAGGAGCACTGTGACGTCTCTTCATTTCTCATAAGGACACTAGTCCTATTGGAGTAGGACCCCCCCATTACCTCTTTATCTTTACCTCCCTAAAGGTCCCATCTCCAAATACCATCAACATTGTGGGTCAGGGCTTCAACATATGAAATTGGGAGAGACACGATTTAGTTTATAACTGTAAATATGTACTTTTTCATTTGTTTGTAAATGCATAGACTGTACTTAGATTGGCAAATTAAAATTAATAACATTAGCTGTTTAGGCATGGAGAACTGGAGTCTGTTAAATGACACATTTCTTTTTGTACATCTTCTCTCAAATAAGTCAGCATAATTCTTGTATTGTCTAAGTTTAAGAACTGGATTATTATCTTACTCAGAGAGAAGGCTGGCTCTTCCCTTCATATGCAATTGCAGCTTCTAGAGGCAATATTATTTTTTTTCTAAAAAAAAAAAAAAAAGATCTGGATCTTTAAGTACTTGTGTAACTGGTTGCTTGAGACCCTGAAGTTCTACCTCATATAACATGGAACATAAAAGAATACCAAACACTAAAAGCAAAGGAATCGTGACTTCCAGAATTAATCACCCAGCTTTGAGTTCCATTTCATTTATCAATGAATAAACAGGAATATTGTGCAGTATTTAAAATGTTTGACTTGAGTATCTCCTCTTGTGTCGGGAGAAAACTCACTTCTTGAATGCAAGGAATTCCATTTGCCCTTCCATCTTTTCCCCCCACCCCTCCCCTGTCCCCAAATACCCACGTGTGTAAGCAAATGTTAAGGATGTTTACTACCGTCTTCAGGATATACTTTCTGTGATTCACAGGTTGGGAAATCTGACTTGTTAAACAGCTTCTCCCCTGGTGGGTGTGGTGGAGGTGAGCCACTATAAATGTGTTTCCTGCAAAACACTGTGCTGTTCCTTTAGGTGCCTTTCTCTAGATTCCCCAGGAGCTGTAAGTACTGGTGACCATTGCTTTTCCATCCCTAAAGCCCAGATTCAAGTATGGAGAAAGATAGTTAACTCCTCCAGAACTGGCTTTAGAGACTGAGACAGGAGGATTGCAGGTTTGAAGCCAGTCTCAGCAACTGAGCATGACCTTGTTTCCAAATAGAAAAATAAAATAGGGCTAGGGGTGAGCTCAAAGGTAGAATGCCCCTGGGTTCAATTTCCAGTACCAAAAAAAAAAAAAAAAAAAAAAATCAAAAAGAAAAAAGAGAAGAAACCAGCCCTAGCCAGGATAATTTGTTGATTTGTTGCAAGTTTAGCTGTTCTTTTTCTATTTATCTTGCTCTTGTTCTTTGTTGCTTCTCAAATGCTGTTAGTCATGGAAAATAACCACCCTGCTTCCCGGACTGGGTCCCACTCCATGTGACTGTACAACTCAGGCACTGACAAACAAAAGATACACTATCTATGTTGACCATATGTGAGACGCCACTCTCACCATCCAAGAAGCTGCATTTGGATCAGGGCTAGATGGGTCTGGTGAAAATGAACAAGGACCTTGATTTGCAAATAAAGGGGCCTTGATTCAAAAAGGTGAGTTCTGGGATCACTTCTACTGTCTTCTGGAAACTCATGGTGCCCTTTTACCCTTGAAAAGGTGAGGTGAATGTCCCCTCCTTCTTAGAAGGTGTGCTTCCTCCATTCTGCTCCCCAGTCTATAAAAATCTAGTTCTCAGCCAGGCATGGTGGCATACACCTGTAATACTAGTATTTGGGAGGCTGAGACAGGAGGATTGCAGGTTTGAGGATAGCTTCAGCAAGTAGTGAGACTCTCATCAACCTAGCAAGACCCTGTTTCAAAATAAAAATAAAATAGGCCAGCTGGGGGAAACCCACCCTAACTCCCATTGGATCTGGTGAGTAGTGTGGTTTAGTTTAAACCGGTTCCATTTGGGGACTTCGGGGAAAATTGGAGAATAATATGTATAGTTTCAGTTATGATATGTTGATATTTTAGTTTTATTCATCCTACCATAGTTATATAAAAATGATCACCTCAGGCTTTAATCAATGAGTTAGGAATTACATCTTTCTTGTTTACTGTTTATTCCCAGGAAGTCAGACACGTATTAGGTATTCAGTAAGGACCTATTGAATGTTAAATAAATTATTGTGAGACAATCATTGAGATTCATAATCTCATGAAACTTCAGTTTTCTTATATATAAATGATGATAATAATAGATACCTTAAAAAGGTTGTTAAGACTATGAATAAAACATCATGGGAGGGGTCATTTATTATAATGCTTAGCACCCCTAACCTTTATTTAATAAAGATGAGTCAAATCTGGATCCATATGAAGAGTTAGGAGTAGACACTTGAGTGCACATGATTCATATGGATTCTACACTTTCTGATTGTGCCTTTCTGGCTACATAGGCAGAAAACCTACCCCCTCTCCCCACACATATTTTATATGAGTCGATTGCTGCCAAAGAAAATTACCACAATCCTGGTGGTTTAAAAGATACCCATTTTTTTTTTTTGCTCATGCTGGGGATTGAACTCAGGGACATTCTACCTCCGAGCTATACCCCAGCCCTATTTTTTATTCTTTATTTTGAAACAGGGTCTCACTAAGTTGCGGAGTGCCTCACTAGGTAGCTGAGGCTGGCCGCGAACCCAGATCCTCCATTCTCAGCCTCCCAAATGCTGGGATTACAAGAGTGCACCACCATACCTGGCCCCTTTTATTACCCACAGTTCTGTAGATCAGAATCTGGGCATGGAGTAGTTCAACTAGATTCTCTGCTCAGAGACTCACAAGGAAGAGATAAAGGTGATGGTAAGCTCTGAGTGAGATTCCACTTACAAGATCATTCAAGTTACTGGCAGAATTCAGTTCCCTGTGGTTGTAAAATTGAAGTCACCATTTCCTTGACACATCAAGGTTTCCTCTCCAAGCCAACAATGGCACATCAACTTTGAACTTCTGATTCCCCTTTCTTCTATGAACTGGAGAAAGATCTTTGCTCTTAAGGGTTCATCTGATTGGATTAAGCCCACTCAGATAATCCAAGATAATCTCCCTGCCTTAAAGTCAATTTATTAATAACCTTAACTACATTTGCAAAGTCCCTTACTACATTGTCACATAACATATTTATGGGAGCAACACCTGGAGGTGAAGCTCATTGGGGCAAAAGTTCTGCATAAATAGTTCATATTAGGAAAAAATAGAACCAAAGAAAACCAAAGTTAGATATTTGTTCCAGGGTTACTAGAAGCAAAAGGCAAAACAAATTTCGTTCACTCTTTCCACAAGACAAAGTCGAAGATTTCCAGGCAGATCTAGGAGAGATGAAGATATAGTTCCATTCTGAGTCTAAAGAGCTAAGAACCAGGAAAACAATGGTGTGAGTTACAGTCTGAGACTGAGTCCAAAGATAGAAGACTGATGTTACTGCATGAAGACAATCAGGCAGAGAGAGAATTCTTTCTTATTTAGTCTTTTATTCTACCCAGGCCTTCAGTGGATTCGATGAGGCCCCTTTTATTGGGGAAGACAATCTGATTTCCCCTGTCTACCAGTTCAGATATTCATCTGATCCAGAAACATCACCCAGACATACCCCAAAATAATATTTAACCAAGTGTCTGGGAGCTTCATGACCCAACCAAATTGAGAAATAAAATTAGCCATTATATCCTAAATAGACTGAGATAATACAAAGTGCCTAAAACTAGGTACCTGTTCCCATGTTGAGAGGGTGCTCAGAACAGAAATTGAGTTGAAGTACAAAGAAAGCTGCATTTCTTGCAAATCTGAGTCTATGATCCAGCTTCACTTACTTGCTCTTCTACTCGGTTTTCAAAGGCTCATTAGAGAGCCATGTACTTCTTGAAGACTTTCTGGATTCTCATAAGCAGAAACAAACTCCTATCCCTCTTCCATGAGGCTGGCTTTTTCCACAGGCATTGTGACTTCTTGTAGCCATATCTAAGTCCCACAAAGCACCCAGCATAGAGCCATGCACAAGACAGAGATTCATTAAATATTTATGAATGAGTGAATTTTATGACGCTCTCCAATTTTAGGGCATATTATGGAGGTTAAGTGTGTTAGTCAGCTTTTTATCACTGTGACCAAAATATCTGATATGAGCAACTTAGCGGAGCATGAATTTATTTGGGCTCATGGTTTCAGGTCTTAGTCCATGGTCAGCTGGCTCCATGCTCTGTCTGAGGTGAGGCAGAACGTTATGGCAGAAGAGCATGATGGAGAGAGAGCTGCTCAGCTAATGCAGCTGGGTAGCAGGGAAAGAACAAGGAACGGGTGAGATAGGTATAGTCCCCAAGGTCATACCATAGTGACCCTCTGGATATTGCTGCTTTGGGGACATGAGTATTAGGGAGACATCCCATATCTAAATCATAACATTAAGGAAGGAATGAAAGGTTGTGTGTATGGGAAAGCATAGGAGAATAAATATCTGTTGGAAAGAGCACTGAGTTCTGCTGCTAAGCATCTATGTGGCTTTGCCTGGTTGCTTAGCCTCTCATATCAGTCTTCTCAGCTTTGTGGTTGAAATATTAGTACCATCCTTTCTCAGAGCGATGGGAGCTTTGGAAGATATAGAAAAATATTTATTATGAAAGAACAAAATATATTTTAAAATGCTCTAAAATGTGTGGGTTTTTTTCTCCCCATCCCGATTTCATAAGTGTATGTGCTGTGTGCACAGAATTTTAACTCCGTGAGAATAGGAGCACTGGGTCTTGAATGTTCTTTCAGTTCCAAGGACCAAGAAGATTGTGAGCAGGGGCTTGGCACCCACCTGCCAATCAGAATATGCATTACTCTGAGGACTTATTGAGTCTGAAAGCAACTCATGATCTCCAAACTTCAGGAACTGTGCATTGTCATTAGGTAAGTAAAAAACTAAGAAATTTGGTGAAAGGAAGTAAATGCAGAAATGACTCCATAGATTCTCCCAGAAAAGACTGGGTGTAGGACACTCACTATGGCTAAAGTCCAGTCTGAGTGCGGGTGAGAAAAAGAGACACATTAAGATCCCAACTTTGACATTTCTTGAGCAATTGAGTGCCTGCAGCATGAGGCTTTTCCAGTGTAAACACAAGTAACTGTTATAACAGCCTGTGTGGAAGGGTGTTTATCCCTGTTTGTAGGTAAGAGAACTTGGAAGATGATGGGGTGAAAATAACTTCCCTAGCAAAAATGCTTTGTAGAACTAGAATTTAACCTGTTGTTCAAGTCCTGTTTTATTTTTCCATTTTATTATATGAAATCCAAATCTGTTTTATAATTTAGAATTTTGTACAGGAAGAACTTATTTTTTTTTATAAGAATAATAAAAGTGGAACAAAGAAGGGCATTCTGATAGGTGAATTCTTCTGAATGACACTCTTAGAAATTACCATCATATGAAGTACCACCTCATTGTCAGGCACTAGGTTTTAATTTTCCATGAAAATTGCTTTCATTTATTACCAATTTAGCCTAAGATGCTTACCTCCCTCTTTAGTTAATATCACCAAAATATTTGCAACAATCCCTAGATATTTTGGAGTAACCACAAACTTGGTTGTTCTCATAGTTTTAAATGATGAAATTAAAATCTGCCCCTGAAGGGGATAGGGCTCTGGAAACATATAATTTTGTTGGTTGCATGCATAGATATGAACCTCCATGCAAAGAAAGAGGTCAGATTAATATAATTGTGGTGACCACAAATTCCCTGTGGGCCTACACGTGAAGATTTGGGCAGGATGCAGCCTCTCTGGAAAAGGCTCTCTGTTTGTGGGTAAGAAAATAGGAATAAGGCCTGGAGAAAGAAAACTACTGAAAGAAGAGGAAGGAAATGATTTGTAGGAAAAGAAGGAAAGGTTGTAATGATGACTTTCTATGCTTCACACACTTTGGGGACTACATAGTGTTTAAGTAAAATAATGTTCATACAATATATCACATGAATATGTTATTCAATTTACAAGTGTTTTGTGAGAATCTTGTCAGTTCCCAGTGAAGTTTTCTTTTTCTGGGTAAACATGCATTACTTCTTTTCTTTATTTTTTTTTCTGATCACCCAAAATTAACTGATATTTAATTGGTTCAGTCCATTCACAGTTAAGGAAAACACACACTATATAAGATTTTATCTTGTGTGTACCAAAAAAATTCTTTAAGAATCCCAACTCTGTCCTCAAGGAGCTACCAGTTTTGAAAAGGACCTAATAGTTCTGCAAGATGGGCATGTACAAATATGGAATATGTATGTTGCAGAGGAGAGTCCATTATTTGTGGAGGTTGGACAATACTTCCTACAGGAGATAATAAAAAATCAGTGTTTACTTGTGTGAACACTAGCTGGGGCTACAGTCTGGGTGAGGAAGATGTGGATGTGGAAAGTGTGGGCCCTGTATGAGAAGCTATGATCTGTTTGGCTGGAGTAAAGGGTGATTGAGGATGGTTGTCCTAGATAAGAAGGAAAGGCTGGCTGGGCCAGACTGTAGAATGTTTTTGATGCCAGGTATAGCAGTCAGGGTTTGATCAGAGAAACAAAACTGTTACAAATATTATGAAATAATAATTTATCACAGGACTTAGACCTTGTGCTATTATGTAAGGAGCTGGAGTATTTTGATTTTCTATTGTTGTATAACACATCACCCCACAGATTAGAGGCTTAAAAAGACAACCATTAATTGCTTATGATTCTGAATTTGCTGAGGCTCAGCAGGGTGGGTCTTCTGTAGGACTCACCTGGATAGCTCATGTGGCTGTGGCCAGATTGTGAATAGAAGGCCACATCCAAATTGATGTCACTCACATATCTCATGCTTAGTAGGGATGGCTTTGAAATCTCTCTCTCTCTCTCTCTCTCTCTCTCTCTCTCTCTCTCTTTCTCTCTGTCTCTAACATGACTATTCCATGGGCCTAACTTAGATGTTTTACGTATTGGCTGAGTTCTAAAAGCAAACATTCTAGTAGAAGAAGCCTCAATGTTCAAATGCACATCAAACTTCTGCTTACACCATGCTTGCTAATGTCCTGTAGGCCAAGCCTAGAGCTGGTACAGGAGGACATTACACCTTTACTGTACAAGGGCATGTATAGTAACCTGGGGCCATCATAGTAACCATTTATTATACCATGCTATGGGGTCAGGATATTTTTAAGTTAGGTAATAGGTAGCTATTAAAAATTGGAGAGGAAAGTGATACAATTATATTGGTAATATAAAAGACTAATTTGGTAGTACTGTTAGAAGATTGTGGAGAGAGATGATTTTACCAGTCAGGGAGACCAATTATGAGGCTATTACAGTTAATCTAAGTACAAGGAAATGAGGGATGAGTCTGGAGTACATGTCAGTCAACTGTTCCTGTACTTTCAGATCCACTCTTCTTTCTTCCTCTGATTAGAAGGGAGGTGATTAGTGCCTCTGAGTTTCCCAGGCTCCATCTCAGCTGTCAGCTTCCTACTGGAGTGGCCAATGGGAAGTGCTGGTAGAAGAATGGAAAGAAGGAGAAGAAGCTGGGTAACTGCTTTTACTTTCTCTGCCTCAGTTGGTACTTCAGGCAGCAGTGCTAACTCTTCAGCATTGGTATTCTTGTCTTCCATTTTTGTCTCTTAAGTAATAAGGTAGCAACTTACTATTGTGCTGGTTTCTGGATTGCTTCACTATTTCTTAGTTTCTTAGTTCTTCTATCATCTACACAGCTAAACTTTTCTGTTTTATTCTCTCTATTTTAAATAATTAGTTTCCACATCCAGTCTCTTAAACCTGGCTGATACAAAAGGACTGTAGGAACAGACAAGAAGGAACACAAAGAGAGACATATGGGCCTTGGAAAATTATTGGAGGGGTGAATATTTTGTATAAAGACATATTGAAGATGATTTAGAGTTTTTCAACATGTACAACTGAGAGAATGGCAACATAAGTAAATAAATAGAACAAGCAGGAAGATCCACAACCTTTGAGGGAAAGCTAATGAGTTCAGTTTTAGACATACTGGATGTTTTGAATGGCTGAGTTATTAAGTGATGATGACCACCAGGGAGCTGGGGAAGAGATCAGAGGCAGGAGCATTGCCTGAGGCTATACATGAGTAGAAATGGTTGTCCAGGTTGTGAAATCTTATAAGATTGCCAGAAGAAGAACAAGAATGAAAATTGTAATTTAGGGATTACCTATACTTAGGGATCATGGAAGTAAATAAGATCCAAAGAAGAAGAATTCAAGGAGATGGGGTAGAACCATGGAATGTATCATTATAAAAGCTGAAGAAAGAATTTGAGGAAGGAAGATTTTCATTTTGTATGGCTGCCATAAGAATCATCATGAATTTAGTAGCTGCAACACTAAGAATGCTTTATCATCAGTTCTGTGAGTTATAATTCTGGCACAGATCTCACCTGGCTAAAATGAAGATGTCACAAGGCTGCATTCCTTTCTGGGTGCTCTGGGGGAGAATCTGTCTCCTTTCTCCCTAGAGTTTCTGGCAGAATTTACTTCTGTGTGGTTATGAGACTGAGATCCCATTTCTTTTCTGGCTGTTTCCAGATGGCCTCTGATTCCAGAGGCTGTCTGCCTTCCTTGGCTTATAGTTTCTTTTCATCTTTAAAGCCAGAAATAGTGGGTTGAATTCATCTCACACTTCTAATCTCCTCTCTCTCTTCTATCACATTTCTCTGGCTGACATTTGGCTTTCAGAGACCCATGTGATTAGATTGTAACCTGGATAGTCCATGAAACTTACCCTTACTCATGGTCCTTGATCGTATCTTCCCAGTCTCTTTCATTGTGAAATGTAACACATTCACAGGACTCAAGGATTAAGACTTGTACATACTGGGGGTGGGGGAGCACTATTCTTCCTACCATAAAGAACAAACCATTATTTTCATGCAATATATAGGCCAAAAAGAGTGAGAAGTAAGAAAAAAAATTAGGAATTGATACTTGGAAGGATATATACAGGTGCTCTTTGGGTAAATGCTTTTAATAGGTGAAGAGGGTGGAGGACATCTTGCTGGGTTCAATGAAACATGAAGGTGCATAAGAGGTAGAAGTACTGTGGTAGACACATGGGGGGGTCATTGTTAAATGAGGTAATGTCTACATAGTGCTCAGCACGTGGCTTGCAGATGACCAGAGCTCTGTCCTTGTTTACAAAATGTAGATTTCTCACTCCAGTAGTTTGATGAGTGTATTAGTTCATTTTCTGTTCATATAATGAAATACCTGAGGATAGTTAATGATAAAGAACAGAGAGATTGATTTAGCTTATAGTTTTGGAGGCTCAAATGTTGTGACATCATCTCTGGTAAGGACTTCTTGGTGGATGGTATCACAGTGCCAGGAGCAAATGCATTATGGCAGATGGCATCACATGCAGAGCAAGAAGTCATGTGGCCATGTAGGAAGCCAGAGAGTGATTCAGGGGCCCCACAAAAACTGTCTTTGTCCTTCCCAAGGTCATACATTCCAAGGGTACACCACCTCCTCACTGCCACACTGAGGACTAAATCTATAACACATGGCCCCTTGGGGGACATACTCAAGTCATAGCCAAACAGAAGTGAAAAAGTAAATGGAAACACACTTGCAGACTGGAGGAGATCCCTGGAAGAAATGGACAAGAATGAAAACATTGGTAGAAAAGAAGGTAACTGAAGGATAGCTATTGGGGTTTATTCAAGAGGCAAAAAGATATGGGCCTGAGTAAAATTTAAAAAGTTGGAGACATTTTTGTATTTATGTAAGGAGGAAGAAAATGATAGACAGAAACCATCATTTAAAAGTGAAAGAGCCTGGAGTGGTGGCACATGCCTGATTTCCACCAGTACTTCACTTGGGAGGCTGACACAGGAGGATTGCAGGTTCTCAGCCATTCTCAGCAACTTAGTGAGGCTCTCAGCAACTTAGTGATACCCTGTTTCCAAATAAAAATAAAATAGGGCTGGGGTGTATCTCAGAGGTAGAATGGCCCTGGGTTCAATCCCCAGTACAAATAAACTAAAATAATAAAAATTTTAAAAAGTCATAGAAAGAAGAGGTAGGCCTGTAGATGTAATTTAGTGGTAGCATGTTCAAGAACTTGGGTTTCTTCCCCAGCACCACAACACACACACACACACACACATACACACACATACACACACACACAGATACACACACACACACACACACATACATACACACACACTAAAAGAGAGAAGGTTTCCAGGCATGGTGGTACCTGTAAACTTAGTACTTGGGAGGCTGAGTCTGGAGGATTACAGGTTCAAAGCCAGTCTCAACAACTTAGCAAGACCCTGTTTCCAAATAAAAAATTAAAAAATAGGGCTAAGGGTGTATAATTTGGAGGTAGAATGGATCCCCAGTAAAACACACACACACACACACACACACACACACACACACACACTAAAGAGAAAGAGAAGAAGCAAATAGCATTATGTCAGACATACATTGGCCTACTGTGAAGGAGGATTGTGGTTATTTATGTGTGTCCATGCTGGGTGTGATGGTTGGGACAGAGAAGATAGTACTATTTTCTGAAAAACTACCAAAACTTCAAAACACCCTGCAAATTATCTTCATTTTTTTCTGCTCTTCCATCACATGGCTAGAAGAAGATATCCAGCTCATACCTCCAATGTTCCAACTCTTTCAAAAATAAGGTCAAACTGACTAATTCAACTCTAAGTACTTAGAAAGAAGTATTTGACCAGCTCATCTTGGTTTAGATATCTCTGCTTAATCCAATCAGCCATAACTGAGAGGAACCTGGAGCTGGGAGCAATTCATGGCCATCATTTTCCAAAGAAGGAGTTGACAGGTACTCAAATGAGGTGAATACTGGCAGGATAGTATTCACATGATGAAAATAATGAAACCAAAAAAACACTGCAGCAAGAGTGGATGAATGGCTGATAGTTATAATAACTCCTATCATAGTTAGACTATTACTATAGCTCAGATTTGGGGGTTTATACTAAGGGTTACTGTGAGTTAGAGAATGGAAGAAACCATGAGACACTGTTGATAAAAGGATTATTTCCAGGTTATGTTAAAAAGCCAGGTGTGGTGGCGCACTCTTGTAATCCCAGTACTTCGGAGGCTTAGACTGGAGGATCCAGGTTTGTGGTCAGCCTCCGCTACTTAGTGAGGTTCTCCACAACTTAGTGAGACCCTGTTTCAAAATAAAGAATAAAAGATAGGACTGAGGGGTGCAGCCCGGAGGTAGAATGTCCCTTGGTTCAATCCCCAGTACCGCAAAGAGAAAAAAATAATAAATTAAAAAAATGTTTTTTAAAGAAAGAAAGAAAAAAAACACTAGAGAAAGTAATTTGAATAGTTTGAATGAAGAAAATGGAATAGGAAAGGCAATATTTGGAACTGGGCACTGTTCCAACCTCTTGGTCAACCTCCATAATCAGAACAGAGATCTCACTTAAGGTGAGCAGTGCTTACCCAGGATGCTCCAGTCAGACCTTGGATACAGCATTTTAAAGGCTAGGGTGTAGCCTGCTAAACTTGCAAATTCTGGACAGATTAAAATAATGTCTGCATAGGTCCAACACCCCAACTTACAGACACAGTTAGAAACTTCCTTGGTAAGACCCCCAAAGCTTAGGAAATTAAAACAAGAATTAATAAATGGGACGGCATTAAACTAAAATCTGTTTATCAAAGGAAACCATCACGAGAGCCTATGGAATGGGAGATGTTTGCCAGCTATTCCTCTGATAGAGGACTAGTAACCAGAATATAAAAAGCATTCAAAAGTCTTAACATTAAAATTATTAAAAAGTAACCCAAATGGGGAATTGAACTAAATAGACACTTCACAAAAGAAGAAATACAGATGGCCAATAAATTCATGAAAAAATGTTTACCATCATTAGGAATCAGGAAGATGTGAATCAAAATTACACTGAGATTCCATTTAACTCCAATCAGAATGGCAATCGTCAGGAAGTCAAACAATAATGCTGGTGAGAATGTAGAGATAAGAACTATTTTTCACTGTTGGTGGGATTGCAAATCAGTACAGCCGCTATGGAGATCAGTGTGGAAATTCTTTAGAAAATTGGGAATGGATTCATCATATGATCCAACTATACCACTCCTGGGTATCTTTCCCAGGACTGAAATCAGAATATTATAATGATACATGCATATCTATGCTTATAGCAGCACAATTTACAATAGACAAATTATGGAATCAATCTAGATATCCATCGACAGATGAATAGATTAGAAAACTATGGGATATACACACAATGGAATTCTACTCAGCAATAAAGAAGAACAAAATTGCCATTTGCAGGAAAATGGATGGACCTGGAGAATATTGTTATGTGATATCAGCCAGTTACAGATAGGAAGGGTCATGATTTCTTTTATATGTAGAAGCTAGGGAGTAATCTGGATATCAGCCGAGGGACTTCAGATAATGGAGGTGAACTCCAGTGGAGCCAGGGAGATGGTCTAGGAAAGGGGGGTGGTAGAAAGAGAATCAATGAAGGAAACACTTCCATGGTCAATATCAATTTCCTCTATGAGGAAGGGGCAGTGGGGAGGGAGCCAGGGGAAAGCCCACCACGTGCTGTGTGCATATATGTCACCCTCACTATGAATTACATTATAATACGAGACTATAATGCATCGATAAAAGTGTAAGAAAATGTCAGCTCTTAGGGTGGCTTTGGTCAGCAGATTTCTTTCCTTCAACTAACATGACTATCATTCTCATTAAATTTTTTCATGTATGAAGACAGCAACTGTCAGAGATGAAAGTGCCTTGTGTGCTTTCCAGGCCTACATCATGGAAGACCAGAGTTCTGAAGATGGTACAGAAAGGGCAACTCCAAATACATAAATCCTTAATCCACATATATAAACAAGATAACTGAAGGCACACATATTCAGCACCATCCCAGTGTTCCAAATTTCATGGAGAGTGTATCAGATTCACATGAATATTGAGGGCCCAGCATCTTGGGAACACCTGTTACCCTCCTCTTTGGAAACAGTCACAAATGGGTTGAAGCCCTTTCATGGATGAAGGGCAGGGAAGAAACGCTCATTTTAGAAGTAATGCCACTTAAATATTTATGATGAGTTTCAAATCACCGAGAATATTAGTTCTTAATGAGAACATCAATAGGCCCACAGCTAGAATGAGATGAAGCCACTACTCGTCTTCTAATGCATCAGCTTAAATGGTCCCACTGATACAAGCCCACACTCGACTTTCTTTGTTATGCATTACCAAGAAGAAGAAATAAATCTCAGCATGAGGTCTGCTGGAGCAAAATAATTCACCTCAATGGTATCTCTGCTGTCCTAAATTTCATTTTTTT
>PVLC010017896.1:0-32955 GCA_004027655.1 Graphiurus murinus
ACTAATCCACTTAATCCAACTAATTCTCCCACTGGCTGATTCCCTAGTATTAAACAGTCCTTGTTAACATATTTATACTGAACCCCCAGTGATCCCCCACACGGCCGCCTGAGATACATTCTTTCCTTCACTACCCCTCTCTGGAGGCTCATCTCCTCTCCACAACTACCCGTTTCTCAAGTGGACCCCCTCCACCCTGCCTCTCTCCCCAATACATCTAGTCCCGGCTCTCCTCCGGCAGACTCTTCTCCCAATACATCTGGTCCCTCCCTCCTCCCGCAGACCCCTCCACGCTGCCCCTCTCCCCTATACACTCCACTCCCTCCCCTCCTCGCGCAGACCTCTCCACCCCCTCCCTTGTCCACTCTACTTTCATCCATACGCAGGACCCCTCTTCCTCATTCAGACCCTTCCACACCCATCTCTTCTCTCGCTGACCCCCCTCAGACCTCTCCTTACACAGCTCCGGGTCACGAACACCGCCCTCCCATCCCGACTTCGCTAGCCTTTGCCCGCCCCCGCCTTACTCTCTCTACGCTGACATTGAGGCCTCTCCGCTGGGCCTCCTTCCCGAGCTGCCCCCAGCCCCTACTAACCACGGCCCTCGGCACAGACCGAGCCCACTCTACCGAGCCCACCCTCTCAGATACCGCCCCCAGCCCCCAGCCACTCCCCCACCGCCCCCGGCCCGCACTCACCCGCCTCCCTCCGCTTGCGCAGCCAAACATGCCGGCCGCGACACCTGACAGCGGCCCAATCAAAGCGCGACTTCTTTGCAGCGCCACCAATCAGCGAGAGGCGCGCACCGGCAACAGTCAAGCTGCGTTGGCCGGCTCTTGTGCACTCAGCAGGGTGGCCCCTAGTGGTTCTGGGAGTGAATGCAACCTGATGCTTCTCTACCTCTATAATTTCTTACTGCGTCGCCACAATCTAAGATGCTTGGTCTAAACCAGAGACGTTCCAGTAAGACGAAAGGGTTGCGGGAAGAGAGAACCAAAGAAAGAAACGGGTTTGGGTCATTGCATCTCCTTGAAGGCAAAACCAGGTTTCTTGTTTTGTAAGACAAAACAGAGTATGATATACGTAGAAATCCAATAAATAACAGACTGAAAATGTAAGATGTAAAGAGCAGTGACAAGAGGACTGAAGACAAAACAAAGAAGCAAATAAAAACGTCAAGAGAAGAAACAAAAGCCGGGCGTGGTGGCCCACGCTTGTAATCCCAGCATTCGGGAGGCTGAGACCGGAGGATCCGGGTTCGTGGCCAGCCTCAGCTACCTAGTGAGGCCCTCTGCAACTTAGTGAGACTCGGTTTCAAAATAAAGAATGAAAAATAGGGCTGGGGGTATAGCTCGGAAGTAGAACGCCCCTGAGTTCAATCCCCAGTACCGAAAAAAAAAAAAAGAGAAGAAACAAAGATATTTACTTCCTTTTGGGGGGGAAGTGGGAGTGGGGGTGAGCCTGGGAATTGAACCCAGGGGAGGTTTACCACTGAACTAACTATATCCTCAACCTTTTTTTTTTTTTTTTTTTTTTTTTAGTACTGGGGATTGAACCAAAGGGCATTCTACCTCCGAGCCACACCCCCAGTCCTATTTTTTACTCTTTACTTTGAAACAGGGTCTCACTAAGTTGCGGAGAGCCTAAGTAGCTGACGCTGGCCGCAAACCGGATCCTCCTGTCTCAGCCTCCCAAGTACTGGGATTACAAGCGTGCCCACCACGCCCAGCTTTATCGCCGGGCATGGTGACAGGGTCATCTAAATTGCTGAGGCTGGCCTCGAACTTGCATTCCTGTCTCAGCCTCCCAAGTAGCTGAGATAACAAAAAGGTGCCAGCCTACAAAAAGACTTATTTCTAAAGGATACAAGAAAATGAATGGACACAAAAGACTGGACAAGTTGATTCCTATATCGACATTCTGCTTTTCTCCACCCTCTGGGTTTAGAACCTGCAAAGCTAGGTTTGGATCTTGGCTTACCTTTAAAAGATTGTAGCTTTGGGCAAATTACAACTTCCTCAAGCCTCTATTTTTCTTATGGATTAAAAACCCAATTTATAGGGTACTGATTATGTGAAAGCATTTGTGTATGTTTGTATTGTTCTTACTATTATCCTTGCATCTTCACTTGGGTTTCCCTGGTCAGGACAATTCCAAGTTCCCTGTTTCTTCTCTGGAACCTTAAGGATCTTGTCACTTTTCCAGTCAGGTGCCTCATGGTACTGACCCCTTCAAGTCCTCTTGAGTGGAGAGAGATGATTTTAAGGACTGGCTCTAAGGAGAATAGATGTCTTCCTAGTTCATACTCAGGCTCATACCTCCTCCACCACTCCAACCCTTCAAACAACTTATTCCAACATCTTCCAGGCATTTAACTCCTGTGATTCCCCTGAAAAACATGCTCTGTTCCTAGTCATACACTGGAATGATCCAATTCAAATCAGTGAAATAATACATATAAAAGTTCTTTGTGACTCTAAAGTGCCTTAAAATATTAAATATTATTGGAAATAATTATTAAATCAAACATATATGTACTGATCTTTTTCCACATGCTGTAGGATAATTGGGGGGGGGGTTACTGGGGATGGAACCTGGGGGCATTCTACTTCCAAGCTACACCCCCAGCCCTATTTTTTTTTTTTTTGCGGTACTGGGGATTGAACTCAGGGGCATTCTACCTCCGAGCTATACCCCCAGCCCTATTTTTTATTCTTTATTTTGAAACAGGGTCTCACTAAGTTACGGAGGGCCTCACTAGGTAGCTGAGGCTGGCCACAAACACAGATCTTCCGGTCTCAGCCTCCCAAATGCTAGGATTACAAGCATGCGCCACCACGCCCAGCTATTCTTTATTTTAAAACAGGGTCTCACTAAGTTGCGGAGGGCCTCACTAAGCAGCTGAGGCTGGCCACGAACCCGGATCCTCCAGTCTCAGCCTCCCAAATGCTGGAATTACAAGCATGTGTCACCACGCCCAGCTATGTAGGATAATTTTAATGATCATTAGATATTGTATGCCTATCAGAGGCTCAGAAAGAACAAGAAAAATACATATACATGTGTCTTCTCAGTGGAGCTATTATTCAAATTTGGGCAGCTATTCTCCAAATTTGAGTAATTTCTCTACTCTGGCTGTCATATTTCTCCTTCTGTAACTCTCTTCTCACCCCCTATCTCCTTAATACCCTCTTAGTCAAATAACAACCCTACTGCTCTGGAAGATTGTCTCCCTCTTTTATCTGGGTAAATATATACCATTCCAGTAATTAAAGCTATTTACTCATAACTACTCCTTAACCTAGGTAATGGGCTCCCTCAGCACAGGTAACATTTTTTGTCTTGAAGAGTGACCACACTTCAAGTGAAAAACTTGGCCTATTCTCTGACAATTGCTGTCTTATCAGAAGGAATTAAACAACAGATTCAAAAGAGGTAAATAGCTTCTAAGAATACTTACAAACAAGAAAGGTAGAAAAAAGAACACCTGAGGGGAATAAAGGGAATGGGTGGGGGCAGGGGGGTGCCCAGAGGACAACGTGAAGAGAATTTCTCTTTCTGAAACTCTCTCTTTGGATTTCCACTTGTCTTCCTTTGTTGTGGGTACACTAGAATAGTTGAGGGATGGGACTAATGCCAATATGTCTACTCCATCTTTTTTTTTTTTTTTTTTTTTTTTTTTTTTTTTTTTTTTTTTTTTTTTTTTTTTTTTTTTTTTTTTTTTTTTTTTTTTTTTTTTTTTTTTTTGTACTGGGGATTGAACCTAGGGGCATTCTCCCCAGCCCTTCTATTTTATTTTGAAACAACCCAGCCCTTGTATTTTATTTTGAAACAGGATCTAAGTTGCTGTGGCTGATCTTGAACCTGCTTTCTTCCTGCCTCAGCCTCTCAAGTACTGGGATTACAGGCATGTGTCACCATGCTTCAGCTTCTACTCCACCTTAACTGGCCACACAAAAGCCCCACACCCCTATTTCAACCTCAGCATTCATTCTCCTTCTTGCTAGGACAAAAGTCAGGTCACACCCAAGTCACACTTCTTTTTTCCTTTTCTTTTTCTGTAGTACTGGATATTGAATCCAGGGCCTCCTGCATGGTAGACAAGCACTCCACCACTGAGCTACATCCCCAACTCCCAATCACACTTGGAACTGTGGAAACTAAACTTTTTCAAATCTGAATGTTTCTTTTATGAGAAAAGAAAGGAGGAGAGCAGACCAAGAAGAAAACAGAGATTCCCTGATGACCTTGTGTCCTTGGACACATTGGCCCTTACACTCCGGATTAAACAGCATTAGGGAGCCAAGGGAAGAAACCCAGTGGCGTCTGGAGACCTGTGCCTGCCTGTTCCATTCCACACCCAGTCATCTCACCACACCCTTCTCTCTTTAAAAGCCCCTCCAATCCAGGAACTGGGAGCCACAGAGAGGAAGTGAAGGGAGAGAGGGAAGAGAAAACCAACAATTCCCTGCCCGCCCCAACCCCCCCGCCCCCAAGCGCAATCAACAGGTAGGCAAGCTTGCACACTCAGAAGGAGTCCTGTGAGCAGCAAGCAGGTCTGAGCCTGGAAAAGAGGAAGAAAAGTAGAAGACCGAAGGTGAAGTAGAGAATGGGGAGAAGAGTCGGGGAAGGGAGGAAGTAGGATCCCTGAGAAGTAGAGGCAGGAAATAGTAGAGCTGCAGACTTGGGGGCAGAGTGGGGGTGGGGGATACAGCATCGATGGGATAAAAGTTATTATTTCCTTGATCCTTCTCAGGGAACCCTTTGTCAGCCTTGTTAGGAGAGCACAGGTATGACTGGGAGGAGCCTTGGTCCTCTTCCTGGTTCTTAGGAAAAGGTGACCTTGAGCCCGCGGGAGTCTATCTCCGTATCTCCCTCTGACCCCATGCTTTCTCCGTGTCTCCCTCTGACCCCATCCTTTCTCCATGTCTTCCTCTGGTATCTGTGTTTATTCCACGGTTTTCTCGCGGCCGCCTCCCCTGGGAAGATGGAGAGGTTGCTGGGGCAGGCCGAAAGCCGACCAAAGGCTGGCAATGTCACCCTTTCACACCCACAAAGTAGACGGATCGGGTTTCGGATTAAACCAAGGGGTTTCGGGGGTAGGGCGTTCGGGTTTCCACTTGCCCCGTGGTGCTGTCCTCTACGTGGTGCTGAAATCCAGGCGGCCTCATCCCAGGTGGGCCTGCATCCCGGGCCTTAGGGGTGCAAGTCCTGGGTCTTCCTAATTACCTGGCGGGTGCTGCCCACCCCGCCCCCGCACACCTAGAGCAGAGGCAGGCGGGAAGGCGGAGCCTGAGTCAGCCCCACCCCTGGGGACTGCGGCTCCGGCCTCCCTCAGCTCCGCCCGCCAGCTCATTGCGCCTCTCCTGCAGCCTGGTTGGCACCGGCTCATACTCTGGCTTCAGCCACCACCTCGACCCCCATTTTGGCTTCAGCCTAAGACCCAGCTCCGGCCCTCAGTCGGCCGGGTTGCATCCCCGCTCCCTGTTCCTGTCTTGCTCCAGCTCCTGCTTCCGGATCCAGTAGCCAGACCCCCAAGCCATGGCTGGTCCCTTCTCTCGTCTGCTGTCCGTCCGCCCAGGGCTCAGGCTCCTGGCTTTGGCCGGGGCTGGGTCTCTAGCCGCTGGGTTTCTGCTCCGCCCGGAACCTGTGCGCGCCGTCAGTGAACGACGCAGGCTCTATCCCCCCAGGTATCAGTGCCTGGCGCCCGCCGGGAGGAGGGGGGAGGTGATAGGAATGAAGGTGGGGGTAGAGAGGAGGACCTGGGCCACGGAGGACTATAATTACGAAGGTCTTGGAGCTTGGGGGAGGGGTACAGTTTGGAGACCTCAGGTGGGTGGGAGTGGGGCCAAATCCATAAAGCAAGACCATTTGTGGGTACCTGTAACCCGCGGTCCCTGCCACCAAGTCTAGCTCTGGCCCTACGAATTCTAGTTGCATCCACTGCCCAAATCCCTAGTCCAAAGACCAGGAAATATTCTTTTCCTTTTCCATCTCCTTTTTTTGCTGCTCTCCCCCATTTTCCTGAATTCTCCTCCTTTGCCTTTCCCCTCCCCCATCTCTAACGTTGTTTTCATGGGAGGAAATAACTGTGCAGGTCTGGGGAAATTGAGTCATCCAGCCACAGGCAGCAGAACTATTGGGAAAGAATAGACCCTGAAAGTCCCTAAAGAGATTATCAAGGCTTAGCCTACCTCTAATTCCCCCTCCTCCCACGGAGCCACGGAGCAAAGCCAGACATGGTTAACTGGACAGCTCCTAGCTGACAGCCCTAGGTTTAGGGCCCTGTGCCTCCATGGTTACTGGGTACCCCCTCCCCAGCGCTGAGTACCCAGACCTCCGAAAGCACAACAACTGCATGGCCAGTCACCTGACCCCAGCAGTCTATGCACGGCTCTGCGACAAGACCACACCCACTGGTTGGACGCTAGATCAGTGCATCCAGACTGGCGTGGACAACCCTGGCCACCCCTTCATCAAGACTGTGGGCATGGTGGCTGGAGATGAGGAGACCTATGAGGTAGGGGGCCCCCAGAGTCTCCCTGGTGACCCAAGTCATCTTCCCGGTGATCCCACCTCCTTTCCCTTAAAGATCCCTCACTTTCCCTCAAGACTGGACCAACATACTTAAGTTTTCTCACCCAGTGAAATCAATTCACAACTGAAGTCTAGGGTGGGAATTTCTCTCTGTAACCACCTCTCCCTCTTACCTCCCCTTCAGATATTTGCTGACCTGTTTGACCCCGTGATCCAAGAGCGACACAATGGATATGACCCTCGAACAATGAAGCACACTACTGACCTGGATGCCACGAAGGTGGGCCAAATATTCCACTTCTGATTTGTGCTGCCTTGTGTAAAACATTCTTATGTCGAGTCCCTTCACCTTGGTTATTTCCTGACTCATGGTCATTATACTCCTGAGCTTTTAATCTTGAGGTAGGGAAAGAATCATATCTTAAGGAATAGCAGATATGGAGAAGATGAGGTGGATGCAAATGATCATACCCCAAGATGGGACATTCGGGGAAGAATCCACTATGCCCACTTCAATGACAGCGCATGAAGAGTCTTCTATTCCCTAAGATCTCTCTTTTCCTAAGGGACCTCATTTCTACCCACTGTGTTTCTGTGACTTACATTCATTTCTCTTATCCCTCAGATCCGTTCTGGCTACTTTGATGAGAGGTATGTATTGTCCTCAAGAGTCAGGACTGGCCGAAGTATCCGGGGACTCAGTCTGCCTCCAGCCTGCACTCGGGCAGAGCGAAGAGAGGTGGAGCGTGTTGTGGTGGATGCACTGAGTGGCCTGAAGGGTGACCTGGCTGGACGTTACTATAGGCTCAGCGAGATGACAGAGGCTGAGCAGCAGCAGCTTATTGATGTGAGGGGCCTTGAGAGGGAGCTGGGGGGAGGGGGATGAAGCTGGTGGTAAAAAGAGCCAGAGGCAAGGCCGGGCCAGAGGCCCATTAACTACTGGGAGAATTCTTAACCCATTCCTAACCTGAGCTGCTTTAATCTCCCCAGGATCACTTTCTATTTGATAAGCCTGTGTCCCCATTGCTCACTGCAGCTGGAATGGCTCGAGACTGGCCAGATGCTCGTGGAATTTGGTATGAGGCTGTTCCTTACCTCTTTGTCCTCCATGCCTACAAAAAATTTTTTTCCCTCTCTCTCTCTCTCTCTCTCTCTCTCTCTCTCTCTCTCTCTCTCTCTCTCACTTCTTGTCTTCCTTCTTGATCCCTTTACTTCCTGCCCTCAGGCACAACAATGAGAAGAGCTTCTTGATCTGGGTGAATGAAGAGGATCATACACGGGTCATCTCCATGGAGAAGGGCGGCAACATGAAGAGAGTATTTGAAAGATTCTGCCGGGGCCTCAAAGAGGTTGGAGAAGGATGTATAGGGAAGCTGGGAGGGAGGAAATTAGGAAAACCAAAGAGCAGCATAGGTAGATTGATTATATTATTTGTCAACCAACCCAAGGCCTTTCTGATAGTAAAAAGAAAGGGTCACCATTTATCACTCTAGGACAATAGGCATAAACCAGAACTGTCCTGGGAAAGCCAGGCCATATGGTTACCCCGAGAACAGAAAGAGAGAAAGAATGTTAGGAACCTAAGGAACTAAATAAAGCAATTGACAGATAATGCCAAGAATAACTGGGATGGCAAGTCAGCACCTGGAGTGTGGGGTGTACAGATAAGGAAAATGTTTGAGCCTAGATTGATTTAGGAATTGAGAGATTGTTGTGATCATGATTCTAAAGGTAGGCCTTGAATATAGATTCTGTCGTTCTTCCTCGAGTATTGTGTCTGGGCTTTAAGCTGAGAGTGGGAGAGAGATTGGGCAAGGTGGAGGATGAAATGGCTCAAGTTCCAGAATGCAAGGCCCTAGATGAGGGTTGAACTCAATCTGCAACCCACATGGATTAGGTTTCCATATTCAGTTCTACGTTAGAAACTGCCATGAACCCAATTTTTACTGTACATTCTCATATATACAGGTCTATTTTGGACTTACAAAGAAAGAGAACTCCCTTTTTAGATTCAGGCTGGGATGTTTATGCTATTTTTGGCAAGCAACAGATAACATATTTAACTGTGATAGGTAGGGAAGTATTCTTTAAATGATATTCCTCAGTTTCCTCATATATAAAACTGAGATAATAAGACTTCCTACATTTTAGGTTGTTGTGAGGCATTAAGTGAAATAATGCAGGTAAAATAATTGGTCCAAAGTAAGTGCTCAATGAGTGCTAGCTGTATTTTTACTTTTTTTTTATGGTGCTGGGAACTGAATTCAGGGGCATTCTACCTCCAAGCTGCACCCTAGCCCTATTTTATGTATGTTATTTTATTGTTTTCATTTGGAAGCAGAGGCTCACTAAGCTGCTAAGAGCCTCGCTAAGTTGCTGAGGCTGATCTCGAACCTGCAAACCTCCTGTCTCTGCCTCCCAAGTACTGGGATTACGGATATGCACCATCACACCCAACTGTATTTTTATTCTTTGTGTATGTGTGTGTGGTACTGAGGATTGAACTCAGGGGCATTCTACCTCTGAGCTATACCCCCAGTCCTATTTTTTACTCTTTATTTTGAAACAGGGTCTCACTAAGTTGCAGAGGGCCTCACTAAGTAGCTGAGGATGGCCACGAACCTGGATCCTCCCATCTCAGCCTCCCAAATGCTGGGATTACAAGCGTGCGCCACCACACCCGGCTATTTTTATTTTTTATTTTATTTTTTTTTTTTGCGGTACTGGGGATTGAACTCAGGGGCATTCTACCTCTAAACTATACCCCCAGCCCTATTTTTTTTATTCTTTATTTTGAAACAGGGTCTCCCTAAGTTGTGGAGTGCCTCACTAGGTAGCTGAGGCTGGCTGCAAACCCGGATCCTCCGGTCTCAGCCTCCCAAATGCTGGGATTACAAGCGTGCACCATCACGCCCAGCTCCGGCTATTTTTATTCTTAATAGAAGGGTTTCCCTGTGTTCAGCATGTAAGAATTCCCCCTTGCTGTGGTTCTTTCTGAACTATAAACAGGGCCCCCATCGCTCATGTTGGGTAGTGGTCTGTGTGCCATTACTCTAGCGGATCCCCTGTTTCTTCAACTTCAATAGTCATCTTCATGATTTGGATGGTCAAGTGAAACAAGAACACCTTTCCCACCCTCCCCCCAGTCTCTCTCTCTCTCTCTCTCTCTCTCTCTCTCTCTCTCTCTCTCTCTCACACACACACACACACACACACACACACACACACACCTGTGACTCTGGCTCTTCTCTGTTTTCACATCTCTGTTTTCTCACATGCTTTCCTTGGATTGCTAACAGAAGGCTCTCTTGCCTTTTGCAAACCCTAAACCCTCATTTTCTATCTGAAAGGACCCTCTGCTCATTAGTGAAGCAGAAATAATCAGTTCATGTAGAATTCACTGAATAATCAATCCTTTATTGTTTAGTTTACCACCTCTGTTCATTTCCCTAGATTGTCCTTAATGCATCTTTCCCTCAAATTTCTTTCCTTCCACACACAGATATTTTTCCACAATCTTTTCATTAGGCATATAAATACATCATAATTTTGTGGGTTTTTTTTTTTTTTTTTTTTTTGTGGTACTGGGGATGGAACTCAGGGGCATTCTACCTCCGAGCTATACCCCCAGTCCTATTTTTTTTTTTTATTCTTTATTTTGAAACCGAGTCTCACTAAGTTACGGAGTGCCTCACTAGGTAGCTGAGGCTGGCCACGAACCCGGATCCTCCGGTCTCAGCCTCCCGAATGCTGGGATTACAAGCGTGCGCCACCATGCCCGGCTCTACATCATAATTTTGCAACATCAAAATTAGCTTGCATGCATGATGACAATGGCGAACTATTTTCATCAAAAAAAAAAAAAAAGTAGCATCATTCACACTTAAGTTTCTTGTTCTAAACATATCTCAAAGCTGGGTGCAGTGGTACATGCCTGTAATCTCAGTAGTTAGGAGGCTGAGACAGGAGGATCATAGCTTCAAGGCCAACCTCAGCAACTTAGTGAGATCCCCAGAAACATAATGAGATCCTATTTCAAAATTAAAAAATAGAAGCCGGATGTGGTGGCGCACACTTGTAATCCCAGCATTCGGGAGGCTGAAACCGGAGTATCGGGTTTGCGGCCAGCCTCAGCTACTTAGTGAGGCACTCCACAACTTAGTGAGACCCTGTTTCAAAATAAAGAAGAAAAAATAGGGCTGGGGTATAGCTCGGAGGTAGAATGTCCCTGAGTTCAATCCCGAGTACTGCAAAAATAAATAAGTAAATAAATAAAAACAAAAATAAAATAAAAGGGGTTGGGGGTGTAGATCAGAGGTAGAATGCCTCTGGGTTCAATCTCTCCAGTATAATAAATAAATAAATATATAAATAAATAAATAAATTTCTAGAGTTCCCATGAGTTTAGCCAAGGGAGGGTCCACATATCCCTGATTTTTCACTAACAGAACCTTTGTGGACTCAGGTGGAGCGGTTGATCCAGGAGCGTGGCTGGGAATTCATGTGGAATGAGCGTTTGGGATACATCTTGACCTGTCCCTCTAACCTGGGCACTGGACTCCGGGCAGGAGTACACATCAAACTTCCCCTGCTAAGCAAAGTAAAGGAGTTGTGGGGTTTTAGCAGGGGGGAGGGTGTGAGGGAGTGGGGCGGGGGTGTGGATTGGGGAGGTTGGGCATGTTGAAAGGAGCCAGACATACTGTGACTAAAGGGTCAGAGTAAAGAGCTCTGAGCAGGTAGGGCCAGTCTCTGCCTCTTGATCTTGCCTCCCATCCCTATCTCCCCTCTAGGATAGCCGCTTCCCAAAGATCCTGGAGAACCTAAGACTCCAAAAGCGTGGGACCGGAGGAGTCGACACTGCTGCCACAGGCAATGTCTTTGACATCTCTAATTTGGATCGACTGGGCAAATCAGAGGTGAGGTCCTAAGAGATTAGGGTGAGGAGAGATACAGGTCTATGGGGGTTGAGATAGGACAGTGAGTGAATCACAAGTGAATTCAGGTCAAATGGGGAGGCAGTTGGAAATGAGTTTCTGGAGCAGGAAAGTCAGTGCTAAAGAAAGAAACTGAGATTGTGAGAGGCAGAGGTCAAGGATTAGTGTCCTTCAGGTGGAGCTGGTGCAGCTGGTCATCGATGGAGTCAACTATTTGATTGATTGTGAACGGCGCCTGGAGAGAGGCCAGGATATCCGCATCCCTGCACCTCTCATCCACAACAAACATTAACTCCCCACCTTGGTGGATGACTCAAGATCCCCAGGACTTCTGCCCATTTAATGGTGACCCATTCTCCTTGCCCCAAACCTGCCCCTTCCCCTGCCTCCATCCTAGTAAAGATTATGCTATGCTTCAGCTGTCTGTGTTATTTCTATTGGAGTGAGGAAGGAGCAGCCTCCAAAAAGTGAAAAGAAGCAGTTGGGTTATTTATGATGGAAAGAGACTCCAGATAAGGCATACCAGGAACACTGATTCTCAGGTGGGTGGAAAGCATTAGCATTTTATCCATATTCCTCATCAACTTCCTGAGAAGAATTAGGACGCACTTCCATTCATATTTTATTCATTATAATGTAATGTAAGGTTTCTCTCCCATATATCACCCTCCACTGTAGAGACAGGCTCATAGCAGGTGGCCAACAAAGCTGATGGTCAATACCAGGGCCCAGGAGGGTTGTGACCAGTCTCGGAGGCCCCAGGCTGAACTTCGACCTAAAACGAGACAAGGAGTGGGAGGAATATCACAACTCTGCTTCCCAGGAGCCACTGATACTTGGAAACACACTCTCTTCCTGTAGACCCCTTCACTCCAAGGATCTCCCTGGGCAGTTGTAAAGGCCAGACAGCACCAAGTTAGGGCTTCCATTCTGGATCAGGAGATAGAGGGTCAGGCTGTGCTGCTGGAAACTCACCCTGCTGTTCTGGGTTCTCCTTCCCCTCGTGCTGGGCCCAGGCAACTGCTTGTCGCTGCTCAGGACTCAGAAATGCCATCTGCTCAGGAGTGACAGCTACAGCTTGAACACTGGTGAGACTAGATAGCTGGGTGGGACTGAACACCACCTAGAAGTGGGGACAGGAATCAGTGCCTCCACATAGCTCCTGTTGGGCCCTGGCTCTCCTATTGTCATCCAGACTCTAGTCCATAAAAACTTACAGCAAACTTAGGGGCAGGGATGACAGAAATGGCAAGAGGGGTCAGGCCCTGGATCTGTCCTCGCAGCAGTGCTGAAAGCGCTAGGTCTGGGATCCCAGCTGTTGAAGGAAGCAGAATCTAAATATCATAGACTGGCCTCTTCCCTTCTTTCAAACATACAGACTTTCTCCAACTACTCCCGAAGTACCCTACCGCAGACTTTCCCTAACATTGTCTCAAGCCCTTTACCTAAACACTTTCACAAACTTCCACCTTCAGAATTCCAGGGCAGTCCTCCACCTAGTCCACCCATGGTATGGAAACCCAGCCCTGACAACTAACAGCGGTCGTGGCCCAGCTTCCACACCTGCTATTGTGCCAATTTCAGTAAAGATCTCAGGCCCCCAGTTACTGACTGGACCAAAGCCACCAGGTAGCACAAGGAGGTGGGCCAGAACCTCTAGCTGTTCCTCGGAGCACTGGAGATGCAGGTTGCCCAGGAAGAGAGCTGCTTGGCTGTGGAAGATGGGGAAAAAAGGGAGAATTCAGCTTTAGTGATTAGAGTCTATGTCTACAGAGATGGGGAAAGTGATGGCTTCAAGTGAGCTCACTTTCTCCATGGGACCACCGTTTCATGACCCCTCGCTTTCCAGTGAGCCCCACTGAACTTCAGCACTATCACCCATAGCCCCTCCAAAGGTGACCTAAACTCCCAACTGCTGATATGTTGTAGCTCCTCTGGCCGCAGTCCACAGAGTGTGTAGCCCAGCGCTGTGAGGTGGATGAAATCCAGGTGGCTCACATGCCGACCGCTCTGCCGTAGGAAACTGGAGACCACAATCCGAAGCTGGGGTGGAGGTGGGGGCACACAGATGAGGAGAGAAATCATGGGGAATTAATGGGTGGGGAAGTGATTAGCAAAGTGGTAGGTGCTACTGGATTATATCCTTTTATTATTAAGATTGGAATATCCAATTGCCAGAGAGAAAGTTAAGGATACCCCCTCTCAAAAAAAAAAAAAAAAAAGGATAGAAAAATAGGGCACCCCAAAGGAAAGAGACACTAGAGAATACTATGTGTCCAGGGTCTCAGTGAATAAATCAGTCTCTAACATCACTAGTATGGGATATTAAGAAAAGATAGAATGGCCATAGAGGGTCATAGGAAAAAAAAAAAATCTTTAGGCTTTGTGTAACCTAGAGGATTGGGCCTGTGAGATGGATGTTTAGGGAATGGCAAAGGAGAGCAGGTGTTACCTGGACAGAGTTCCAGCCATCTATTTGCCCCAGGGTGCTCAGCACTCCCCAGTCTACCAGGTTCAGCTCCTGTAGTTCCCGGTCTCCTAGACCTGCTAAGAGCCGCCCCAGCTGCAGGATTTGCTCAGGACGGAATCCCCGAGGGGGACCCCACAACTAAGAGGAAAAGAGGAACAACATGAATGAGAAAGCACAGGATAGGATATCAGAATGCGGGGCTTAGTCTTGCCTCTGACCCTAGCTGTGGAATGCTGGGCAAATCACTCACCTGTCCTTTAGTTCCCTCAACTGTAAAATGAGAGAGTCTAGTCATAATTCCTATGACTAAGGGGTGAAAGTAGGAAAGAGCAGACTCTAGTCCATGAGTTCTAAACTTTTGTGTGCACCAGAATCACTGAGGTGTCTATTAAAATACAGATGCCCAAGACCACCCCAGGATTCTTAGTCTTATATGGGACCCCAGCATTAACATTTTAAAAATCTCTTCCCTAGATGATTTTGATACACACTGAAATTTGGTAACCACTGCTCTAGGCCTTCTATCCCCTGTGCTAGCTCTCTGTCCTCAATATCGATTCCCTCTTATCTCCTACTTGCGATCCAAACCCTCTACAGGCTCTTTATCTCCTATTTCCCTGTCTCTCAGCCAACTCTTCATTCCCTTACGTCCCACATCAAACCCAGCCAACTTCCTCATGTTTCCCCCTTCGTCCCTAACCTGCTTTGCCTTGTCCATGGCTGCTCGTAGTTCCTCAGGCCCAAGACCTGGATCCCCTGCAAATAGTGCCAGGCAGTCCTCAAAGTCTGAGAGTTCCATCTCTGCAATCTGTGTTGCAGACCAGGCTGCTGGGAAGGTCCCCCGTATGTCTGCACAATTCGGTACAGGTTCTGAAGGAGGAAGATAGGACAGAGGGTCAATGTAGTATTAAAATTTGCCTAGAGAGATATCTGTAGGTGGAATGACCCTTCCAACTCTTGGAGGATGGGGCAGTGTGGTCAGTATGGGTCAAGGGATGATTTTAGAGATTTATAGGGCTCAAGAGGGTATTAGAACAAGAAGCAACTGAAGAGGACAAGGCCCTGTTTTCATAGATGGATTACTAAGGAAGTTGCTCAGGTATTTAATGGCAGAGCTAAATTAGAACCCAGATCTCTCGCCCCAAAGAATCTCCTTATTCTAGGGATCTGCCCAGCAGCTCTACACTTAGCCAAGATGGAGCTGAGTGAGCTGATAAAGGAACAGGGTAAATGGAGTCCTGGGCTAAAAAAAAAAAAAAAAAAAAAATGGTTATAAATTCCCAAAATTATAAAACCCTAGAACTAGAAGAGACCCTGAAGATCATCCTTCTTTTTTTTTTTTTTTTTTTTTTTCTTCCTTTCTTTTGGTATTGGGGATTGACCTCAGGGGCATTCTACCTCCAAATACACCCCCAGTCATTTATTATTTGTTTGTTTGTTTGAACTGGGGATTGAAACCAAGGGCACTATACCTCCAAGTTACACCCCCAGTCCTATTTTATTTTTATTCTGAAACAGAGTCTCCTTAGGTTGCTGAGAGTCTCACTATTTGCTAAGGCTGTCCTCAAACCTGTGATCCTCCTGTCTCGGCCTCCTAAGTACTGGGATCACAGGCATGTGCCACCATGCCCGGTTTCTCTAATCCTTTTGCTTTATAGATTATCAAAGCTCAGAGAACAGAAGGTTTGCAAATATGCTCAAAGGGCTCAGCATACCTACAGCCTAGACTATTTATTTATTTTGCAGTACTGGGGATCAAAGCCAGGGTCCTGTACATGCTAAACAAGTGCTCTACCACTGAGCTACATCCCCATCCCAAGCCCAGACCTTTCACTACACTGTTTGATTATGCTCTCCTGTACCCCTGCTGGACACATGAACATTTGAGTAGCTTCACCTGGGAGACTCCCGGCAGCTGGTCGCACAAACCCAGCTACCAGGGCAGCTTTCTTGGGAGCAAGCTGTGGCTCTCTGCACAACTGTCCAACTCTGCTCTGCTCCCAGCTGTGCTGTTTTTCTAGAAGCCGCTCCAAGGTTTCTGGGCCCAAGGCCTCCTGCATGAGGAAGTAAAGGGAGAATGGGGAGACTTGCACAGGGTCAGCTGCAGTAGCTGTCCCAAAGTCCTGTCTCTGGTTAGCAGTCTCCCCTAGATCCAGGTTGCACTTCCTTTGCCCTCCTTGGCCTGAGGTATCCACAACCAGCTCACCAGTTTACTCCCTCCCTTGTTCTTTCACCTCACCCTGGGGATCAATGAAATAGCCTCGGTAGACAGAGTGAAAATTAGGCGTCCCGCTTGTTCTACTTCGTCCTGGCTCCACAACTCTGGTTTCCTGGAGGACAGAAAGAAGATCATGGGCTGGGGAGCTGAGGCAACTGAGAGGAAAAGAGAGGACATACTAGGATTAGGATTGGGAGGATGCAGGGCTCCAGGGGACCTCAAGTATACGGAATGGGCTGCCACTGGTGATGGTGTGATCCTGCTTGGTGTAGGATAAATTAGAATCAGAAGTTCTCAAAGTTCCATACCCAAGAACGGGCTCCTGCAACAGCAGCCTTCCCAGCTCTGTGGCAAATGTCTCTCCTAGGCAGAAGCCCTGCAGCTGACTGAGATGGGACAGCAGGATTGGCAGGGGGATCCGTCGTGTGCTCTCTATCCCCAAGAATCCAACCAAGGGGCCCAGTGTCTCCAGCACTTCCTCTGAGATTGGGGTCTCCTTTGGAGCCTGCAGAAGAGCATCAGGCCTTGGACAATGCCCCTCTGACTCAGAGCCCCAGATTCTGATCAAGATACAAAGCCCCTTGACCTTCCCTCCCTCCTGCTCCCAACTTAGCACCCTGTAATGCTCACTGCCTTTGTTCATTTTCTTAAATAGTGAATGAGAGCCTGGTGTGGTGGCACACACTTGTAATCCCAGTACTTGGGAGGCTGAGACAGGAGGATCGCAGGTTCATGCCAGCCTCAGATTATTTATTTATTTATTTATTTATTTATTTATTTATTTATTTATTTAGTGGTACTAGGGATTGAACCCATTGGCATTCTATCTCTGAGCTACAACCCCAGCCCTATTTTTTATTCTTTATTTTGAAACAGGGTCTCACTATGTTGTGGAGGCCCTCACTAAGTATAGCTGAGGCTGGCCGCGAACCCGGATCCTCCAATCTCAGCCTCCCAAATATTGGGATTACAAGTGTGTGCCACCATGCCCGGCTCAGCCTCAGATATTTAGTGAGGCCTTCTGCAACTTAGTGAGACCCTGTTTCAAAATAAAGAATAAAAATAGGGCTGGAAGTGAAGCTCGGAGGTAGAATGCCCCTGGGTTCAATCCCCAGTAACACACACACACACACACACACACACACACACACACACACACAAAAAAAAAAAAAAAAAAAAAAAAAAAAAAAAAAAAAAAAAAAAAAAAAAAAAAAAAAAACAGTGAGTCCAGATAGGAGCAAGGGATTTCTTGGACTCTGAGAGGTATGGACAAGAAATATGAAGCATGTTAACAAGGAATAGAATCCATAGGCAGATCTAGGGGACTGAGCCTTGTTGATTGGGATTTGATTGGCGGCAAGAAGCAGGGAGGATTGAGCATAGAAGATAGAGTGCACTGTCTGAGGGACAAGCATTGCCAAGGGCAATAGCTCTGAGTCCAACAGGAGGCTTCTTACCAGGTTTTGTAGTACCCTCTCTGCCAGGGCTGCCTGGTGGGGTGGAGTCAGCACCAGCAGCTGCTCTGGAGCTCCTTGTATCAGCTCCACCACCAACATAATGGACTCACTGGACAGCCTGTCCATCAACTGGGTCCTATCACAGCAATTGGACACAGGGCACTCAGTTGGAACTGAGCCAAGTTGAGAAGGGACCACAGAGCCCTGCATTCCCCAGACGAGATATAGCACCAGACCAAGCCCTATGACCTTGGACAGGAACTGATGTTGAACAGCCCTGAGCCAATTTCCACCATTTGCTTAAAGGGAGAAAACAAAGAGAGTGAGTGACATAGTTCTAGTCTTCCTGAAAAGAAATAACAGACAATCCTACCTGATCTAATAGACTCCAAATCCCCAGATATTAAGTATCGCTAAAATTTTTCCTCATCACTTTTTCATAAATGAGGATCTCGGGTTTTCTGATTCATGGTCCAGGATCTTTCACCTCATCCAGACCCTCGGGATTCTAAAGCATCTCAGAGAACTGACAGTTTGAAACAAATTTGAATGGAATTAATAAAAACAAAACCAAAAAAGCCCTTTTCTCCAGAAATCAGGAGTGACAGCCTAAGTTGGGAGTGGTGGCACATGCCTATAATCCCCGTACTTGAGAGGCTGAGACATAAGGATCACAGATTTAAGACCAACCTCAGTAACTTAATGAGAATATTAGCAACTTAGAAAGGCCCTATCTCAAACAAAAAGGGCTGGGCCTGTAGCTCGGTGGTAGAATGCCCCCATGTTCAATCCCTGTACCACAAACACACACAAAAAGTAGCATCCTGTGTTTTGTACTGGGTTGCCAATTCTGGAACTGGGTCAAGTTGTACAAAAGCCAAAATCTATGGAAAGGTCTATAAAAGTGTGAGGATGGAGTCAACTGCTTTTAACATCATCACATCCCCAGGAAGTCTGCAACCTCAGCCTTTTCCCTCTCTGACTTATGGTTCAGATGGCAATGGGGTGACCCGGGGTAAACACGGGGAGAGAAGCATATCAGTGAGATTCTCACAAGCTCCTAGAATCTATGGGGTAGAGAAGTCTTAGTTTCATCTACTCTTCTCCTAGCTCCCATCTATACTTGAATCTGTTCCATAACATTCCTGCCATAGGGCCATCCAGCTTGGGCTTGGATAGATCCAAATGTTAGGATTTTACCACTTCAATTTTTCTCATATTGTGCAAAAATCTGATTTTATTTATTTTGTGTGTATGTGTATGTGGTACTGGGGATTGAACCCAGGAACATTCTACCTCTGAGCTACACCCCAGATCTTTTTATTTTTTATTTTGAAACAGGGTCTCATTAAGTTGCAGAGGGCCTTGCTAAGTTGCTGAGGCTGGCCTTGAACCTGTGATCCTCCTGTATCAGGCTTCCAAGTACTGGACACATGCCTGGCTAAAAGTCTAATTTTAATTCATTAATCTTAGTCTTGCCCCAAAGAACTATTCAGAAATATGCCCATTTACTTTGTACTTGATTGTCTCTCAGGCATTTGAAGGCATTTTTCATATATTTTCTTTTTATTTACTTCTCTGAATATAAAAAGAACACAGTGCCCTAAGCTGACTACAATCCTCTGGAGATTGTAGTCTGCAGAATTGGATCACTGTCTCCCTCGTTTCAGATACTCTACCTCTATTAATGTGGCCTCGGTTACATTAGGATTACTTGGCAAGTTATAACATTGTTGTCCCCCTGGGAGCTAGTTACTACACAGAGCAACTTTGAAAAGAATCCTATGCTTTGGGCTATAAATAATGTCAGGTACATACCAGATGGAAAATTACTTCCTCTGGGGCATTTCTTAGAGGCAGATCTCCTACTCCAAATGAGCTTTCTGGGGACCCAGTATCTCTAGCCATAGCACTTACGGTAAGTCAAGGAGTAGCTTGGTGTCAAGCCCGCTCAGTTCTGGCCCCAGGGTGGTCAATTCTGGCTCTGGCATTGCCATCCTTCGCTGTAGTTCCATCCAGGTACAGGCTCTCTGTGGTACAGGGTGGGGAAGCAGGGTCAGTACAGAGCCGAGTACCATGGTTCCAGTCTCCCTGCTCCCACCATTGCCCAAGTGCCCCCTCTCACCAGGCTCCCTCGAATCCCAGTGGGCAGTTGATAGAGCATGTGTACCACTTCAAGGAAGTCTACCATTGAGCTGATCTGCTGTAGAAACTCACAGGACATGCCCCCTGCCAGGTTGCCCAGAGCCCTGTGGGTGTGCGAGTGGGTAGAGGTTCTTTAACACATGCCACAGCCTGTCTGGTCCTTTGTATCAGCACTCTCAACACAAGGACACATGTTCATTTATGGTCATTTACAGTTGGAGAAATGTTTGTACACAGATATTCTCATTCACTTCCCATAACATCATCACTGTTTACCAGAGTAGAAAAAAGATTAGATTTACAGAGGTCAAGCAATGTTCCCCAAATCAATCTACTAGAAGCATGGTTAACTGAGACTAGAGCCATGTCTTCAAGATCTGAGGCCCCTAGTTCTTTTACTGTGGGTATAAGGTGATACTTATACTTATTCCTGCTTATTCTTGGCCAATGGCTCTGAAGTCACCTTGAATTAAACTAATTACAGCAAATATCTATTGGGAGTTTACATTGGGCCAGGCACTGTGTTAAAGATCTTATATGCTTTATTTCATTTAATCTTCACAATAACTACCAGGAGGTAAGTACCATTTTTAATTGTCATTCTATAAAAGAGAAAACAAGTTTAGAGAGGTTAAATGACTTTCCCAAGAACCCAAGTAGGTGGCAGAGGCCTGAACCCAGCTCTTCTGAGTTCCTTAGCTCTACTTAGGATAGGCATGGTACAGTGGAAGGGCAGAAGGGCAAGGGGAGGGGGAGCCAGGAGAGTGTTGATGAGGCTGGGACTATGCTTCATCCATTCCTGTAGTCCACCTCGAATATCATATGGTACCTGGAACATGGTAAGCACTAAAGAAATATTAGTTGGAGACTGAGGATGTAGCTCACTGGTAGAATGCTTGCCTAGCATGCACAAGGTCCTGAGCTTGATCCCCAGCACCCTCCCTACCCCCACAAAAATACTTAGTTGAATTAAACTAACTGCTCAACACAAGTTACTCACTGCAGATTCCTAAGGGTCAAGTTAGTGGGCACCTGCATCTTCTTCCAGAGAAACTGAGCCTGTAAGAAAAAGAAAGAAGAGCCACTTCTCAGCAGAGACACTATCCCAAGGACCTAAGATGCATTGGACTCAGTCCCCACTCTCTCAAATGTCTCCTCATTGCAGAGAGAGAGAGAGAACAGGAGAGGAGAGGAGAGGAAGGAGAAGGAGAAGAGAAGCGATTATAAGGGATTCTAGGAACAAGGAACCAAATAAGGCAAGGGATGGGTAAAGAAAGTGTAAGAAATTGAGAGTGGGAGTTTTGAGAGCAGAAGTAAGAAAATTACCTGCTGCTCAGACCAGGGCAGCTCCCGGTAGCGCCTTCGGTTTGCCAGAAGAGCTGCAGTGTCCAGTTGTAGCAGCTTTAATGGGAGCAGGGGAAGCAGGCAGTCTGGCCAAGTGGTGGGGATGGGCTGCTGGTGTGATGGGTGTAGTAGTACAGTAATAGGTGAGAAGGTCTGCACTGGGCCCTCAGAGAAAGGGAGCCATGAGCACAGAAAGGGACTGCAGCTAGGATAAGGGTGGAATGGCATTTGCCATTGTAGCAATGAACACCTAAGGGACCTCACACTGGAAGATACTGTGGTCAAGTGCTTGTAGTTAGGCACCTGATGAACTGAATCCCTTAGCTTTTTTTTTTTTTTTTTTTTTTTTTTGTAGTACTGGGAGTTGAACCCAGGGACTTGACATTCTACCTCTGAGCTATACCCCTGCCCTATTTTTATTTTTTATTTTGAGAACAGGGTCTCACTAGGTTGATGAGAGTCTCACTACTTGCTGAAGCTGTCCTTGAACCTGCAATCCTCCTGTCTCAGCCTTTCAAGTACTGAGATTACAGGCATGCACCCCCACGCTTGTCCCTTAGCTTCTTTGAGCCTTGGTCTTTTCATCTCAAAGTAGGGTAGTTGGCTGGGAATATTTCTCAGGCCCTCTGGCTTTGACACTGTAAGACAGTGTAGACCATGCTGTCCTGTATCTGGACCTGGGGAGAACTGCTAACATCTAGGTGGACACAGAGCTAACCTGAACGTTGAAGGTCAATGCAGGGTTAAGTGTGCAAGGCAGCACCAGCAAGATGAGACTGTGCTGGCACACAGAGAGGCGCTCAGATGGGAGATTTCACACATACCTGACCAGGGATACACACAGCTGCACTGGTGCCTGTTGTACCCATATTTTTAACACCATCTTTCACCTGCATGAGAATTGATAATGGTAGTGTGTGTGTGTGTGTGTGTGTGTGTGTGTGTGTGTGTACATGTGCAAGTGAATGGGGCCTTCCCTGGTTGCAAAACTTCTCCCAACCGGCACCCAGATCCCTGATTCTCTCATCCTCCCTACTACACGCATACCCGGAAGGTCTGCAGCAGCGCTGCAGTCTGGCAGGCTGAGAGGCGAGACAGTTCTGGGCCCAGGCAGGAACAAGCCCCAACAAGAACTCGCTTAGGGATGGCCTGGAGTGTCTGGGGGCCAAGGCCTGGCAGCAGAGGGTGCAAGGAGCAGAGTTCTTCCAGGGACAGCTGAGGGACAAGAGAGACAAGAGACCTGAAGAAGAGGGGCAGGGTGGCGGGAAGACAATAATCACAACCCAGCTGGGCAACAGGTGTGAGGAAAGCTGAGAGGGAGGAGAAGACAGATGCAAGATCCAGGGAAAAGGGGGACCAAGACCTCCAGGGGGCCGTCGAGAGACTGCTGCTTCTTACATCGTGTCCAGGGAGGAGCCGTCTAAGCAGCAGGGAGGCCTGTGATGGGATGGAACAGGAAATGACAGCTCTCAGATCACAGCAGCCAAGTGCTAAACAGATCCCCAGGGCCTTCCTTCAAACATCCAGTTCCCTCTCAAACACCCCCAGTGCCAACCTGACTCAGGTTCCTTCTTGACCTGAGGAAGAGGAATGAGGGAGGCCTCTTTGGGATAGGGCTCACTTCTAGTGCTCACCCAGGGAAGGGAGGGCTGACGGTATTCCTAAATGTGACTCTCTTGTCAATGGGGCTTCAGGGAGTGGATGCCAGGAAGTAAGACAGACCCACCTGGGCAGGGGTGACACTGGTTCCATGTAGGGCAGGAAGCATGGCTCTCAGCTGGGGCTCTGACAGCTCCTGCAGGAAGCGGAGGCCCAGTTGAGGGAAGAGAGGAGCCCAGACTCGCAACTCTGGGGGGCTTAGTACAGTTCCTCCAGATGAGCGCAACACCCCCAGAAGTTCATATGCCACCTGGAACCAAAGAAGAGAAAAAACAGACAAACCTTGGACCTCCACTCCAATCCCACATCTGGATTTCCCAGGGCCTGGGCTAGGACTTGTAACCAGAGATAGGACCAGAGTAGATTAGGTTCAAGATGGCAAAGGGTGTGTTTGGGGTGCCTAGACCAGATAGAGTGGGGCTGGGAAGAGGTGGTAACAGGTAAGAATGGCCATGGAGTAAGGAATGGAGGTGGTGGAGGTGGGATGGGGGTTAGCACCACTGTGTTTGAGCTTGGTCGATACAACTGACCAAGTCATCCGCATGGTCCCAGGGGAAGCCTTGTAGACCTATGCCAAGGGACTCACCCGTCCTTCTGGGCTGAGGGTGCCATTGGCCGCACATTCCAGAAGCCCTCGTTCTACTGGCCCCATTGGATCACTCAAGGGCACCAGGCTCTGCAGCTCCTCGGGTGTCAGGAAACAGGCAAGGGACCCAAGCCTGAGGAGGGCATGAAGCTGGCCTTCATGTGGTCACTGAGGCCGGGACTAAGGCAGGGACTCTGTATGTGGAGTAGGCACCGACTCCTGAACTAGGAAATGCGGGCACCATATATAGATAGGCCTCTCTCCTGGAGCCCTACACTGCCTAGAGTGACTGCCTATTCTCTCCTTCCTTCCCAGGACACCAATCCACCGTGGCAGCTATACCTCCCTCTCTCTGCCTCTCCCACTCTGGCCTTGGACATTGATCCTACAGCCACTCACCTGCGCACCTGCTCCTCACCGTCCTCGACACTCTGGTTCACCAGGCTGCGCAGCACATGTCGGGCATGCCCTGGCCCAAGACCTGCGGCTGGCCAGCTATCCTCCAGGGCCTGGATCTGAGATGGGGAGGGTCAGCTCATGCTGAGGTTACTGTGGGACACTTGCATGGAGAGGCCCACTAGGAAACATGCCACTGACTCCCATCCCACCTACCAGAAGAGAGGCCAGCCAAGTAAAGAACATGAGTCTCATACCTGGTGAGGGCTGAGCTGCAGAAAGTTCTCCAGAGGGAGGTGGGGGAGAAGGGGCAGCACCGCCCACAGCAGCTCCTGGGGCCAGGCAGGTACTTCCCCAAACAGTTCAGGAGCCAAAAGTCGCTTTGCAAGGGCCTCCTTCTGTTCAGGCCTCATTCCTTGGCTGTGATCCCGGATAGCAGCCAGGCTGGGGAGAATAATGGCTCTTAACCCTTTGCCTATTCCAAACTGTTGTCCTTGTTATAGTTTGGATATAAGGTATCCCCCAGGAAAGCTTATGTGTTAGGCTATGCAGCCAGGTTTGGAGCTGGGGCTTTGCTATAGGAGGTGATCACGTGGGGCATGGGGATTGTATCTTTTGCTGGCCCCCTCCTCTCTCTCCCTCTGCTTCCTGGCTGCCATGAAGTGAGAGTGGCTTTTCGTCCTCTACCATGCCCTAAAGCTCTGCCTCTGAGCCTTCTCTTTCTTGGAGCTGGTCATCCATGGACTGAAACTTTGAAACCTCTAAAACCATGAGCCAATAAACCTTTCTTCCTCTAAGTTATGCTTGTCAGGTATTTTGGCTTCCTGGTTTCATAGAGAGAAGCTTGAGAAGGGGCTGTTCTAGGTGAATGGGGCTGGCCTGCCCCTGGCAGGAGTGAGTAATGCTTACACGCTATCATTGGCCAACAGGGACGGTGGGAAGCGCATGAGGTCAGAGACAGCCAAGAAGGGGATAAGTGGTGACAGATCGATGAAGAGCTGAGAAGTGAGGCGTGGGTACCGCTGGAGCAGCAGGGCTGTCAGGCGACCCACAGCCTGCTCCTCGGATGGTGGTACCTGTTGGAGTGCAGGAATGGGTGCTGGTTCTGGAGATACTCAGTATCCTTGCCATCTTCTCTCTGAAGTTCCTTCCCCCACTGAGGCAAGCCTCTGAACACTAGGTTCCAGACCACCTTGATTCCTGGATTCCCCTCCATTATTGCTCCCCTGTCCCTCTATGCCGACCTGCAGCTGGGCCCAGGAGCGATGTATGAGTGTCAAGAAGCCCTGTGCAGCCTCCATCTCTGCTGAAAGCATCAGCTGCTGGAGATTTTCTGGGGGCATATGCAAGTATGCCTGGGAATAGGAGGTCATGGTGGGTATGACATCACTAGGCAGGGACCTCAGGCAATGGCTGTCACCCAGCCCACCCATATGCCCTTGCACCTGTTACCTGCACTAGAATCCGTAGGGCCCAAACACTTTTCTCCCTCTGGAGAAGATCCCACAGTACAGGCTGGTGGGGAGAAAGACAAGATGCCAAGAGAGATGTCTCCTCTGACCTCCTACAGCTTCCCCAGGCACTACAACACAACTTGTGGGGATGCTGAGCCTTCATCTGGAGCTACTATGTGTGTTCCTTCAAAGATTAAGCCCCTCTAGGTCTGAGACTATCTTTAACTTCTCCTGGATCCTCTCCCATGCCAGGTACACAGTTAGCCCAATAAATACCTGTATATCTGAACCAAATTTCTATGGGTATATTCAATTTCCTTTCCCTGACCCCAGAGCTTGAAAAAGTGGGCACTAACGTAGAGTAAGGAATCTTTATATACCAAACAGAATCTAGCAAAGTGCCTTGCACATAACAGACATTCAATGAATGAATTACAGTATTTAATATATTTTAAGCCTCTTCACTCTACAGAGAAGAAACTGAAGCCCAGAAAACCTGAATTAAATTATTTACTAATTTATGGCATAGATAAGTCTAATCAAAGTTTTCTGATTCATAGTCCCCTTGAATCTTCCTCATTCCTGCTTTACTTTCCTGTATATCGCCAGGCCCCAATTCTAGGGAGCTTGCTCGGGAGAGAATCAGAGCCCTCTATCTTTATCCCTTTCCTTTCTGGAGCAGAAAGAAAGATAGTCAAAGAGTGAGAAAAAATAATGAGGCTGCTGCCTCTCAGTGTTGGAAGAATTCCCTTGGAAGTCCCTCCCTTGTTCCAGAAGCTATCACCCTGGGGAGATCACTCACACTGAAGCAGGACAGCAACTCCATCTTGCTCATACCAGAGCTGAGGCCAATGGTGGGATCGAAGTCAGGTGGGGTTGGCTGTTCCTGCTCCAGGTACTCCCCAACTGTTCGCAGCACACTTCGCCGGCCCTCTGGGCGGAAGGCATCCCAGAAGGAGCAGTTGTCTGGGAGACTGGAGAGCAGCAGGGCCTGACCCAGCATCCCCTGGGCTTCAGTCCCTCCAGCCCCTGGACCCAGAAGGAAGGTCAACAGGCGTAGGAGATAGTGCAGACGGGTGGGGTGAGCAAGGGCTGGCACAGAGGACTGACAGCGCGGCAACTGGGATAGCATGCCAAGCAGGAAGGGGCCAGGGGCCAGGCAGAGTGGGGATGGTCCCAGAGGTGGCAGAGAAGGCAGAAGAGGGCCCAGCAGCCCTTCTAGAAAGCAAGTGTCATTGCCCCCACGACTTATCCTGCACTGGCCTGCTAGCCAAGGCCAGAAGGGCACCAGGGCCTCATACATGGTGTCATTGGCACAGACCATCAGCAAGAAGCTGCCCCCATCTGGGCAACGTTCCCCACAGGGTCCGATGTGACAGGGTGGGAAGGCAGTGGCATCTGGGGTAGGGCCCTGGCACACATGCTGAACCCAAGCCTGGTTGCTGGGGGGCACAGCCTGCAGACTCGCCTCCACACACAGCCGCTCGGCCCACAGAGTCTCATTCTCCAAGAAGCAGCCCCAGAAGATATCTGGAGTGAGGGGCACAGGGGGCAGGCCTTCAGGGCAGCTGGTGGGGGGTGGGAGCAGTCCAGCACAAAGCCGCTTTACCAGGCGGCGGTTGGGGCCAGACAGGGCTGAAAAGGAGAAGTTGGTACAGATTGCATCCAGAAACTGATCAGGAAATTGGTCATGGCAGGCCTGTAGCCAGCCTTGGGCACCAGGTGCCCACGAGACTGCGTACCACACAGCTGTCTGGCAGATGGCAACGGTGCTGGGAGGGGGCTGCGGGGTGGCAGGCTTGGCGTGTTGGCAGAGCAAGTGGATGGAGAAGTTAGAAATGCTGTAGGGTGGTGCTGGGCCGGAGTGGTTCTCACAGAGGGCTTCCACAGAGATGGCTCTCCGTTGGCGAGGGCTCACGTGGGCTGAGGGCTGGGAAGTCCTGGGCAGAGGCACCCCGGTGCTCAGGCAGTGGAGGAGGGCAGGGGGTGGGGGTGGTGATCCAGACAGGAAGCCCAGCGCCTGGACATCCCAGGAAAGGTTGTGCCGGATGCCCCTGGGTGCAGAGGGAGGAGCAGGCAGGGTCTGGTCAGTTCACATTTCCTCCAGCTGGAGATTCTGATCCTGGCCCACAGCCCTGCAGGGGACGTGGCAAGCATAGGCTTTTCCAAAAATGAGTCTCTGAGTGTACAGACATTATAAGGTTTAAATGCTATGCTACCAAGGCATGAAATCACCTAGGAACAGTCCCAACTGGAGCTCCTTCTGTCCACCTGGTCCCCTCCTTTTTCCTTTTTTCATCTGGTTTTAGGCAGCTTAAACGCAACGCTTGGTTGGCCTCTTATCAGGAAATCTGCCCAGCAAATGAATATGCCTAACTGTGCTATGACATTGCTTTGCAGAATTAGTAAGGGAGTGGAGGAGTCCAGCCTTGTTCTTTTGTTTGTTTTCCATACCTCAACCTTATTAGCTAACATTTAGTAAACACTCTGTGCCAGGCACTGTTCTAAGCAGTTTACACATACAGTATTGACTTGTTTTACAAATGGGGAAACTGAGACATAGAAAGAGTATACAATGTTCCCAAAGTCACTTGGCTAGAAAGAGGTAGAGCCAGGACACCAACTCAGACAGTCACACTCCAAAACCCCTAAGCTACACTCCTCCCGTCAGTTTTCTCTTGGGCTCTGAAGACCGATGCTGTCATCCCTCCACCTCCGGATTTCCCAGGCCCAACCCCTCAGAACTTGCCTCCTGTTACTTACCATAGGAGCAGCTGTTGAAGGTTGCCTAGGAGGGAAAGAGCAAGGAAGAGAACTACCCGGATCTCATCCTTCTTGCCCTGCCACATCCCGGCCCCGCCCTGGCAGCACTCACCTCCCTGGCACTGCCCATTGGCATCAGGCTCTGGCTGGCCCATAATGGAAAAGACCTCATCCCGAAGGGAGTGAGTGACACGCAACAACCCCTCCTGGAAGGCAGCATAAAGGGGGGCCCCCACTGTGCGTAGCAGACCGCCCCAAAGAGCCTCCTCAGAACCCAGCTCCCCTGGTAGGGTAAGCAAGCCCAACAGACCCTGCAAAAAGTGAGGGGCTGGCTCCCTCCCATTGAGACCTGTGGCATTGGTGGCGTCCACCTCAGGCTGCACCTGCACCAGGGCCTGCCAGCGTGTGCCTTCTAACAACAGCAGCAGAGAAGGCAACCAATCAGCAGCCAGGATGCAGTCAGAGGGCCCATCACGGGAGCATGGGGGCCTTGTAGGAGCAGGGGGCCCCCCAGGAACTAAGGCTCCCAGCAGCACCTCCACAAGTCCACCCAGCACACCTGCCTGGTGCACCAGGAAGTCCCGAGGAGTCTGCTCCTGTCCCAGCAGTGCCAGAACATCCCCCAGCAGACCTAGCATTGGCTCCCAGTCCGGGCTGCCTCTCAATGTCACTAGAAAATCATGGAGCCGGAGAGCAGGGGGCTGGAGAGGTGGGGGCTCTCCCACGGGCCCCTCCCCCATTCTCCCAAGCTCAAAGGAAGAAGAAACATTAGCCAGGAATGCAGAGAACTGCAAACGGCTGAGGGAACTCTGGGGGGCCTGGTCCAGAGTGGAGAGGAATGACTTCAGGAGGGAGAGACCAGGGTCAAGGAACTGAGTCCCAGGAGGAGCCAGAGTCACTGTAAGGAGAGAAACTAACAGTCACTAAAGCAAGGAACCTAGAGCCCAAAGCCAGCCTCACTCTGGAGCACAATTCCCTACCTGGATCTAAGGATGGGTCGAGGGGATGGTGAACTGAGCCCCTTTCATCAGCACCAGTCTCTGCCCCTCTCCCTTAACCCTTCAGCTTTTATCTAACTGGTTAACTTCCACATTCTTAGCTATCTTTCCAGCAGCCCTCCCCTTCATCCTCAGCCCTGTTCATTGTTCCTCTTACCTGTGCAGGACAGTAGCAGCAGCTGCAGCAGCAGGGACCAGAGACTCAGAGCCATGTTTCCAGGTGAGTACTGGTACTGGAGGTGAGTACTGGTTATTCTCACCTTTTGTGCAGGATAGCCAGGTGAAGATAGGGCACTGCAGACAGCTTGAGGCTCCACTGACACTGTAGTTTGGTCTTTCAAGAAACAATATCTGAAACCTGACAGCAGGTTTGTCACCTGAGCCACCGAATACCTGATCCTTTAGCTCTGGAGAAGGGTGTGCTTCTGTGAAAGAGACCAATGATAGGGGATCCCAGGGGGCCCTCAGAGGAGCCCAGAGAGATAGACTGAGTTAGGAGCCAGGGATAAGAAGAGAAGTAGGTAGAATAGAGATGGAGAACTGGAGGACAGGGGCATAATCTGGAGGTCTACAGAAAAATGTAAGAAGGCAAAGAGGGTACAAAAGAGCCCAAAATGCAAGTAGGATTTGAGGGAAAAAAAAATTTTTTTTTTGGTGGTACAGGTACATCCCCAGATTGATTTTATTTATTATTTGGAAACAGGGTCTCACTAGGTTGCTGAGAGCCTCACTAAATTGCTGAGGCTGTCCTTGAACCTGTGATGCTCCAGTCTCAGCCTCCCAAGTACTAGGATTACAAACATGCATCACCATGCCCAGCTTGGATTTGAGGAAACTGAGGACGAAAGGGAGCCCAATAAAATGGAACTGGGCAGCTAGATCTCAATACAGAAGAGGAATGAAATCAGAGGTCTGTTGCAGAAGAGTTGATTTAGATTTGCTACCTAGAACTCCAAAATGTTAAGCTGGGCATGGTGGCATACACTTGGGAGGCTGAGACAGGAGGATAGCAGGTTTGAGGCCAGCCTCAGCAACTTAGTTATACTCTGTTTCAAAACAAAGATAGGTCTGGAGGTGTAGCTCAGAGATAGAATGCCTCTGGGTTTCATCCCCAGTACCATAAAAAGGCAAAACAAGCTGGGCGTGGTGGCGCACGCTTGTAATCCCAGCATTTGGGAGGCTGAGACCGGAGGATCCAGGTTCGCGGCCAGCCTCAGCTACCTAGTGGAGGCACTTCGCAACTTAGTGAGACTCGGTTTCAAAAGAAAGAATAAAAAAAATAGGGCTAGGGTTGTAGCTCGGAGGTAGAATGCCCCTGAGTAGTTCAATCCCTCGTACCGCAAAAAAAAAAAAAAAAAAGGCAAAACAAAACAAAAGCTATTCCCAGTACATACAGAATTGCTCATACATAGATCAGAAGGATCCCATTCTAAATAAGCTGGTCTGGTCAGGATTAGAAGTCCATCTCTCCTAAAGCCTTTACTTGACTCTAGCAATAAATAGCAATTTACACTGAGGCTCCACCCAAGTCTTTTTTCTGTTCCTATTTTCTTAGAACTCTTCCCAATTCTCTCCTCCAAACCCAAACATTCAATTCCATTGTCAATATGCCTCTGCCCTAGAACATTCAGTTAGGATCACAGAATTTTAGAGGTGAAAGGGATATGAAGAATCCTCTGGTAAATACTTATTTTATAGGCAAGAAAATTGAGGCCCAAAGAAATGGAATGATTTGATCCAGGCCACCAAAGGAGTTGGAGATAGTTCTGAGATTTTACATAGTCAATCAAAAGGTGGGATCAGTGATAGAAGGCAAAGCGGGTACATAGAGCCCAAAATGCAAGTAGGATTTGAGGGAAAAAAAAATTTTTTTTGGTGGTACAGGTACATCCCCAGATTGATTTTATTTATTATTTGGAAACAGGGTCTCACTAGGTTGCCTAGAGCCTCACTAAATTGCTGAGGCTGTCCTTGAACCTGTGATGCTCCAGTCTCAGCCTCCCAAGTGATCCCACCTTTTGATTGGCTATGTTTTGTTTTGCCAATATTTTTCCTTGATCCATCAAGAGTACCACATCTAAGCCAGTGTGGGGGCGCACACCTGTAATCCTAGTACTTGGGAGGCTTAGACAGAAGGATCACAGGTTTGAAGTGAGCCTCAGCAATTTAGTGAGGGTGTCAGCAACGTATCAAGACCCTATTTCCAAATAAAAAATAAAATAGGACTGGGGGTGTGGCTCAGAATTAGAATACGTCTGAGTTCAATCTCTAGCACCATAGGGGGGAAAAAGGGGTATCACATGTAGTATAACATATAGAGAGAAGAATCAGAGGAAAAAGATAACCTGAGGCTTCAAAGGCTTCCTAGTTCCTGGTTCCAGCTCCTCCTGCAATTCACCTGAACTTATGCCCTTGGATCTATTACAACCCTCTTATAATAAGTTCTCCTTTTTTTGCTTATAGGGTAACAAAAAACAGGCCTAAGTTCAAATTCCAATTTCAACATTTACTAATTGTATGTCCTGGGGCTGTTTCTAAACCTGTGTCACAGTGTTCTTTGCTAAAAAAAAATAAAATAAAATTGCCAGGCATGGTGGCACATGCCTGTAATCCCAGTACTTGGGAGGCTGAGACAGGAGGATTGCAAGTTTGTGGCCAGCCTCAGCTACTTAGTGAGGCCCTCTGCAACTTGGTGAGACCCTGTTTCAAAATAAAGAATAAACAATAGGGCTCAGAGTGTATAGCTCAGAGGTAAAATGCCCCTGGGTTCAATCCCCAGTACCTCAAAAAATAAATAAATAAAAATAAAAACAAAAAATAGGGCTGGGGGTGTAACTCAGAGATAAAATGCCCCTGGGTTCAATCTTCAGTACGGCAAAAATGGAGGGGGGCCTAGAGGTGTAGCTTGAAGGAAAAATGACCTTGAGTTCAATCTCTAGTACCACCAAAGAAAAAAGAAATGAAAGGAAGGAAGGAAGGAAGGAGAAAAAATATTATTATTGTGAAGGATCGCATTATTTATTTATTTATTTATTTATTTATTTATTTATTTTGCGGTCCTGGGGATGGAACCCAGGGGCATTCTACCTCCGAGCTACACCCCCAGACCTATTTTATTTCTTATTTGGAAACAAGGTCTTGCTAAGTTGCTGATAGCCTAAGTTGCTGAGGCTGGCTTCGAACCTGCAATCCTCCTGTCTCAGCCTCCCAAGTACTGGTATTACAGGCATGCACCACCACACCCAGCATTTTCCAGTTTCTCTGCATTAATTTCATTGACATATTCATAGCACTGAAAACTTGGGACTTATGGGTTAATGAAGGTACATGGTCACACAATGTGGTAGTTTTTAACTTTGTCAAGTTGGCTAAACTGTAGTTAATTTCCCAGAATCCCTTTCCCTATGTGTTTTTGTTTGTTATAGTACTGGGGATTGAACATGCTATCAAGCACTCTATCACTGAGCTATACCCCAGCCCTATTATTATTATTATTATTATTATTATTATTAGCAGCAGCAGCAGTAGTGGTAGTATTTTATTTTGAGACAGGGTCTCACTAAATTGCCCAGTTTAGCCTCCATCTGGAGAATCTCCTGCCTCAGCCTCCTGCATAGCTGGGATTATAGGTGCAGGCCATTGTGTTTGGCTCTTTTCCCTCTATGATTCTATGCTACAGTTGGCCAACAAGAGAAGTTAGTATGAGAGCAAGGTGTGGTGGCGCACGCTTGTAATCCCAGCATTCGGGAGGCTGAGACCGGAGGATCCGGGTTCGAGGCCAGCCTCAGCTACCTAGTGAGGCACTCCACAACTTAGTGAGACCTGGTTTCAAAATAAAGAATAAAAACTAGGGCTGGGGGTGTAGCTCGGAGGCAGAATGCCCCTGAGTTCAATCCCCAGTACTGCAAAAAAAAAAAAAAAAAAAAAAAAGAGTATGAGATTTGGAAGGAAGAAGTAAGAAAGTAAAGATTTCTGCTTAGAAGTGGTGATAGAA
>PVLC010017897.1:0-10903 GCA_004027655.1 Graphiurus murinus
AAAAATACAGAATTTCTTCATATGTTAATGCTATAATATCTCTGGATATTCTTAAAGACATGAAGTCAAACAAGACACCTTGCATAAGGCTCATTTACTGAGTAAAACAAAACAAAACAAAAAAGGAAAACATCCTCCTAAGGACAAAATTGTAGCTTATTCATTTTATTTTATTTATTTATATACTTTTTTTTTTTTTTGCTTTTTGTGGTACTGAGGATTGAACTCAGAGGCATTCTACCTCCAAGCTATACCCCCAGCCCTATTTATTCTTTATCTTGAAACAGGGTCTCACTAAGTTGCGGAGTGCCTCACTAGGTAGCTGAGGCTGGCCGCAAACCCGGATCCTCCCGTCTCAGCCTCCCGAATGCTGGGATTACAAGTGTGCGCCACCACACCCAGCTTTTGATAGTTCTTTTTAAAATTTACTTTCCTTGGAAATAGCCCATTTCTCAATGCTTAAATATTTTTGTCTAGGTCTTTTGAGATAACATATGGCAATTTACAATGTATAATATTCTTTTTCAGCTTAGGAATCATATTTTATACTTGGTAGAAAATTATCAGACAGTGGTGATTGTCGGAGAAACAGGATGTGGGAAAAGCACGCAGATTCCTCAGGTGAGTACGTATTGATATGTCTTTACACTTATATTTAGTTGGGAGGACTTTGTAATTGGAGAACTCTCTTTATTATTATTTGCATTTTTATTTTATTTTATTTTATTTTTTGCGGTACTGGGGATTGAACTCAGGGGCGCTCTACCTCCGAGCTATACCCTCAGCCCTATTTTTTATTCTTTTTTATTTTGAAACCGAGTCTCACTGAGTTGCGGAGTGCCTCACTAGGTAGCTGAGGCTGGCCGAGAACCTGGATCCTCCAGTCTCAGCCTCCCGAATGCTGGGATTACAAGCGTGCGCCACCACGCCCGGCTATTTGCATTTTTAAAGATTCCTCTATGTTAGGAAATACTCCAGATATTTTTTTATTAAATTTTTAAGGCTTATAATTTTTTTGATTTGTACTAAAGTTAACAGTTGTCTTATATTTATTTTAGTTCTCAAATAACAATGGAATAGCCATTCTCTGTAACAATGAGAACTCTCATAAAGACATAATTTTTGTCTTTGGATTACTACAAGTTGAAGAGGTAGGGCTAAATGAGTACCGCTGTAATTTTTAAGTAAAATTTGGCTACTAGAGAATTATGTAGTGTGATGGAAGAAAGTTGTCAAGGAAAACAATACCTGATGTGAGTAGGATTGGAAAGGACAAGGAAAGGCCTTGCAAAGGAAATGGCATCTGAAATAGATCTGGAATGACCAGTGGGAGCTGAGCTGCAAGGTGTTCTAATCCAGCCAATACTGTGGTTAGAGGTGTCGGGTGGAGAAGCCTAGAGGGAGGTCAGTGTGTGGTGTTTTTTTTTTATAATTTAATTTTTTTATACTAGGGATCAATCTACTGCTCAACTTTTCTCCCAGCCCCTTTTATTTTTTTATTTTGAAATAGGGTTTCACTAAGTTGCCAAAGGCCTTGGTGAGTTGCTAAGGCTGGCCTTGAACTTGCAATCCTCCTGTCTTAGCCTTCCAAGTACTGGGATTACAGGCATGCACTGTCATGCCTGGCCAGTGTGTTTCTTAAGAGCCTTGACTTGACCAGTGAAGCCAATTAAGTGACCAAGGTCGAGATTCTGCAGGCTTTTTTTCTCCCCCTCCGGCAGCGGCTGCTGCCCCTCCTCCTCCTCCTCCTCCTCCTCCTCTTCTCTTTTTCTTTTTTAAAGAAGAGTAGTAGTGGGGTTTGAACCCAGGGGCGCTCTGCACAGAGCTATATCTCTTGCCCTTTTTATTTTTCATTTTGAGATAGAGTCTCGCCCAGGCTGGCCTCAAACTTGTGATCCTTCTGCCTCAGCCTCCTGAATAGGTGGGATTATAGGCACGAACCACTGTGCCTAACTTTCTTTTTATTTTACTGAAGTATAAAATATATGTAGGGCAGTACTGATAACATAATTGTACAGTGTGGTACATTTTTTTTAACAGAATAACCTGTGTTACCAGCACCCAGATCAAGATACAGAACATTAGCAGAACCCTAGAACCCTTCTTTTGTAGCTTTCTGCCCTCTCACTTAACCCTCACAAACATGCTCACGGAGGTAACTCTTACTCTGGCTTCTAACACCGTACATGAGTTTTGCCTATTTTTGAGCTTTAGAAAAGGATATCTTGTTTTTTCCATCATTATGTTTGTGAGATTCTTCCCTGTTGTGGAGTGTAATTCAGTGTATTCTCATTGATCCATTGCTGGGATCAACAAACCATAGCCTGTGGGCCAAGTCCAACTCACTGCCTGTTTTTATAAATAAAACTTTATTGACACAGAGCCATACTTACTTGTTGAGATATTGCTCATGGCTTCTTTCATGCTACAGTGCAGACCTGAACAGTTGCTACAGAGACCCTAAGCCTTCAAAGCCTAAAAATGTATTATATGGTTTTTTTTTTTTTTTTTTTTTTTTTTTTTGTAGCACTAGGGATTGAATCTAGGGATGTTCTACCTTTGAGTTATACCCCCAGCCCTTTTATTTTTTATTTTGAAACAGGGTCTCACTAAGTTGCTGACAGCCTCACTAAGTTGCTGAGACTGGCTGTGAATGAACCTGCAATCCCTCTGTCTCAGCCTCCCGATTACCAGGATTGCAGGTGTGTGCCATCATGCCCAGCACTTATGTGGCCTTTTACAGAAAGAGTTTCCTGACCCCTGTAGTGCAGTATTCCACTGTATGAATGTCTTGTGGTTTATTTATCCTTCCTATTGTTGATTGGTAGTCAAATTATTTTCACTTTTAGTTGCAGTGAATAGTGCACTGATAAAACATTCTGGTGCTTATTTTTGTTAAACATGTGTGTGTTTCTATTGGGTTATACCAAAGAGTAGCCACAATAGATAATATGTTCAACTTTATTAAGTAGTGTCTATTAGTATTTCAAAGTGTTGTCCTTGTAGGGTTTATGAGCAAGTATGTAACATGTTGAAATATTAGAAATTCAGATGCAAGATGACTTAGAGCCCAGAGGAGGCAGGCCACAACAAGCTTTTGCACTGAGGAAGGTAGTAACAGAGTCCATGACCAAGCATGACAGTGGAATACTCTGGAGAGCATAGGAATGAAGGCAATTTTAGAGTTAGGGTCCAGAAAGTAGAAGCTAGTAGTATTTGTGATGACAAAGAATAATGAATAAAAGTAGATGTGGACGACCTAAACCTGGCTGCCTCTGAGAATAGTGGTTATGCTAAATGTAGTAGAAAAGAGAAAACTGATGTGTTGAAGACCATATCACTGATCATATTCGATGACATTAATAGCGAGAAAGTTGGATTAGGAGTCTGAGGCTCGGCAGAAGTCAAACACTGAGGGTGTAGACGCGCATTTCATCCATATGTTGATGATACAGCGGCCTGATAGGTGCAGGTGTAAGAGGGAACAGAAAGAATTGAGAAAAGAGCCAAGGACAGTGGGCGTGGTGGCACATGCCTGTAATCCCAGTTCTTGGGAAGCTGAGACAGGAGGATCACATGTTTGAGGCCAGCTTTAGCAATTTAGTGAGACCCTGTTTCAAAATAAAAAGTAAAATAGGGCTGGGGGTGTAGCTTAGAGATAGAATGCCCCTGAGTTCAATCCCCAATGCCAAAAAACAAAACAAACAAAACTAAGGACAAAAGCCCTGGGAGCATCACACTTAGGATCCTGTCAGAAGCAGAAAGGAGACAGAATGGCATTTGAAGAGGTGGTAAAGCAACCAGTAGAGGATCTGCGGTCAGAGAAAGCAGGAAGGAGTTTTAGGAGGTGAGTAGGCACCAGTTTCAGCCTACAGAGCTGCCAGGGAGCAGTGACCTGATCCATTCCTGGGTTGCTCATCTTAGGGAGATCAGTCCTGGGTGTGGGTTGGGAGGAAGAGGAGGAGAAGGTATTTAGTAGGGAGTGAAGCAGTAACAAGAGGCGAGGAGGCAGAACTCTGGTAGAGTTTATGATTGAGAGAGTCTTGGGGGAAGTGGATGAAAATCCCTTTGTATTTTTGAACATGTGATATTGACTACCTGGTCCAGGCTTGTGGACTTCCCAACGTCTCTGTATTGCTGTTAATACCTTTGTCTTCTCTCCAGTCCTCTTTCTGAATAATGGGATGGGGCCCAGATATAGACATTTTTTTTCAAAGTTCTGCAGATGATCTGATGTGCAGCTAAGGAAAAGTGGGCAGAGGGGCATTTCTTAGTGGAGGGAATGGTGGCCTGGAGACAGACATGTACACAGGTAGCATCAGAAGCCCAGCAAGTTACTTGTTTCCTCCAGAGAGAATTGGGAAGGGCCAGGTTAAATTCCTGAGAGGTTATCAGTTAGTAATAATAATAAGTAATTATTATAATAATAGTACTACATTACAAATGTGTGTGAGCACTTTACAAATATTCATCTACTTAATCCCCAATGGCCCTGTGAAGTAGAAACTATCATTATCTCCCCTCCACCACTTTTTTTTTTTTGCGGTACTGGGGATTGAATTCAGGGGCATTCTACCTCCGAGCTACACCTCCAGCCCTATTTTTTATTCTTTATTTTGAAACCGAGTTTCACTAAGTTGTGGAGTGCTTCACTAGGTAGCTGAGGCTGGCCGCGAACCCGGATCCTCCGGTCTCGGCCTCCCGAATGCTGGGATTACAAGCCTGCGCCACCACGCCTGGCTTCACTTTTTTGTTTTTTTTTTTTTTTTTTTTGGTTTTATTAGGGATTGAACCCAGGAACATGCTACCTCTGAGCTGTACCCCAGCCCTGTTTTTTATTTTGAAACAGGGTCTCACTAAGTTGTGGAGGGTCTTGCTAAGTTGATGAGGCTAGCGGCAAACCTGCAATCCTTCTGTCTCAGCCTCCCAAATACTTGAATTACAGGCATGTGCCATCATGCCCGACTTTATTATCTCTTTTCTATAGATGACAACTGTAAAGTGGTAACGTTGGGAAAAATAGAATAGAGGTAAAAGACCACATGAGATCCAGTAATTTTAGTGTGCTTTGGAATCTGTATGTGTAGTTAGTCAGCTTATGGTAACAAAGAACCTGAAAATCTCAGTGGCTTAAAAGCACAAAGGTGTGCCGGGCGTGGTGGCGCACGCTTGTAATCCCAGCATTCGGGAGGCTGAGACCGGAGGATCCGGGTTCGTGGCCAGCCTCAGCTACCTAGTGAGGCACTCCGCAACTTAGTGAGACTCGGTTTCAAAATAAAGAATAAAAAACAGGGCTGGGGGTATAGCTCGGAGGTAGAATGCCCCTGAGTTCAATCCCCAGTACCGCAAAAAAAAAAAAAAAACCACAAAGGTTTATTTTATTTCTTGCTCATTCTATGTGGTCATCTTGGCTCTTGAGCTGTTGCACATCGTCACTGGGACTCGGGCTCTAACGTGCGACTTGTTGACCTTGTGGTACAGGGCACAGTCATGAGATGGCTTTAAAGCCTCTGACCAGAAGTCATGTTTCTCAGGTCAAAGCAAGATATGTGGCCAGGCCTGATAGTAACAGGGCCGCAATACATATAATCCTCCCACAGGGATGAGTTGCAGATATTTGGAGGAATATACTATGTCACAATGTCACAGTGTTCTGGTCATTTCTCCCAGCAAAGAATGGCCAGAAGGAGATGGAGAGGAGGAAGGCTGAGCATCCAGGCGGAGCAGTGTGACCCAAATTAGAAGATTTATTTTAATTTTTTGAATATTTGGCAGGTTCACAAAGTTTAGAAATCAAAAAAGCCTGAAAGGACATAAAAAGAAAATGATTAGCCTACCTCCCTATCTTCTGACACTCAATTCCTTTATGCAGATGCAACCATAATGGATAACTCAGTTATCCATTTCTTGGATAGATTTTTTTTATGCATTTACAGAGAAATGAATATTAATACCCACTCATGTATATGTGTGTATGGTATATATATCCCTTTTAAAGCCACTGACAGTAGCACATGTACATGTTTTAATGCACCTTGTCTCTTTTTCATCATTTGTTCTCTTTTTCACCAATGGTTCTACCATTCCATCGATTCTAGTATGTCTGCATAGTTTATTTTACCATTCCCCAGTTGACGGGCACTAAGTTTGAGTTATGGCCTACGAAGATTGCAAAGACTGAGGAACGGAAGGTAAATAGAGCAGATGACTTCAGATTTCAGTTCATTTCTGAATAAGCTGTTTTGCCAGTTTTATATAGTATCTTTCCTTGGAAAAGTACAGCATGCCAAAGCATCAAACTTAACAGTTTTGAAATCCCACAAACTATATTTGGAATGCAGATGATAGTTTTTACTAGACCTCTGCCAGAACAATGGACTGAAAACAAGCTCTTCCCAGCCCATTTTTATTGTGGATGGTCGGTTTTGGTGGAGTTCTTCCTAGTTTCATTCTTTAACTAGAAGACCAGACCTGGTGATCCTTACAGCGTGGAGAACCTGAGATGCAGTTCAGCCTCGGTTCCGTGACTCTCACCGCTTCTTGATGTCAGCACTGCTCCTGAAGTTTCCTCCTCTCAGCAGGATAAGCATGCGGTGGAAGTCTGAATCCCACAGTGTAAGGGGGTGGCTAGCTCATGGACAGGTTGTTTGTTTTTATGTAACTTTTGTTTCTTTCACTTAACCATACTGCTAGTACTACAGAGAGGTCATCTGCACATGCACTTGGTGCAATCGTGTCCTGTTTGGCTAGATGTCAGGGCTTTGGTCTGCTGAGTTTAAATTAGATTTTTATCTTCTTCCTTGAACAAGTTATGTGACCTCTTTGTTCCCACATCTTTGTATTGTTGATGATGACATTATCTTCCTTATATGATTTGTTTTGAAGATTGTGCAGCACAGCTCCTGGCGCTGAGCTTAGGTACTCAGTGAACCGTAGCTATTATTCTTGTAGTTCTGTTCTTGAATTTGTGTTGATTAGGGTAGTTGGTAGTATTTTGTATATGTAATTAGTACAAGAGAAACTTGGTAGTTTTTATAGCAAAAAACCTACATCCTGTGCAACATTTTGTTCTTTATAGTCATTTTGCAAACCTTATTTTTGACTAATAATAGACTGAGAAAAGTTGCAGAAAATTATGTAGAATTTCCTTATACCAAGCTGGGGGTGTAGCTCAGTGGTAGAGTACTTGCCTAGCATGTGCAAGGCTGAGTTCAGTCCCCAGTAAAACAGACACATGCATTCCCTCATACCCATCACATCGCTTCTAGTATAATATTTAAAAACTGGACACTAACATTAGTACAATACTAGTAACTGGACAGCAGAGCTTGTGTAAATCTCATCAGCTTCCACTAATGTTTTGCAGTTCTGGAATCCTACATTGCATTTAGTTGTTATTTTACCCTGTTTTTATCCAGTCTGAGAGTTCTTTACTTCCCTCATCTTTTATTACATTGACACTTTTTAAAGAATACTGACATTTATTTTTTTAGAATGTCTCTCAGTTTGGGTTTCTGTCATATTTTCTATGATTAGAAGGAGTTTATGCATTTTTTTTTTTTTTCTTGCAAGAATACCACAGAAATGATGCTGTGTCCTTACTTGTGCCTCTTATCAAGGGCTTCATGATGTTGGTAAATCTTGTCACTGGTGATGTCAACTTTGATCACTTGGTTGCGGTATCAGTTTTTACCTGCAAAGCTACAGTGTATCCCTTTATACTTGATAGATGTCTTGGGGAAGATGATTTCAGATTACAAATATTCTGCTTCTTTTCAAACTTTCACCTTCAAATATTAGTGACCCTCAGTGGGTCCTGTTTGTAGCAGTCATGATTTTCTTTTTCTTCTTTCCCTCTCCCTTTAAATGGAATCTTCTGTAAGAAAGAACTCTTTCTCCCCACACAGCTATTTGATTATTTACATCTATTAATATGGATTCATGGATAACTATTTTTTTAAATGGGTTAAAATCCAGTACTGTGATTACTTATTTTGTGCCTACTGTACAACTGATAAGCCAGGCGTGGTGGCACACAACTGTAATGCCCATACTTGGGAGGCTGAGACAGGAGGATCACAGGTTTGAAGCCAGCCTCAACAGCTTAGCAAGACCCTCTTTCCAAATAAAAAGTAAAATAGGGTTGGGGTGTAGCTCAGAGATAGAATGCTCCCTAGTACTGAAAAAGAAAAAAAAAAAAAAGAAAGAAAAGAATAGAAGCGATATATTCATTGTAAAACAATGAGACATAAAACATATTTAACTGACAGCCACTGTTCTTCATACTGGATTTTAAAGTAAATAAATCAGGTGAATTCATTCAATCAAATTTTACATATACTAATGTGATCTAATGCCATTTATTTGTGTATATGAATTGATTTTATTTGACTAAGATGTGCTATATGGTTGATATTAATATCAAGCTGTCCCTGAGTGTAGTTTAAAATTCTTTGTTCTACAGGTTTAGTACTGTTTCGAGTAGCCCATGGTTAGTTTTGTTTTCCTTGAGGCCTCTGTATGTAGTTCAGGGAAATTTTGCAGGACTGGGGAGTCCGAATGCTGAATTTGTGCCTTAGTCCTTATGTTTATCAGTTTTGATGTGAAATTAGGCAATTGCCTGACATTACCAAGCCTCAGATCATCATCTGTAAAATAACTTCCAAAGTGTTGCAGAAAGAACAACTATGTTTTTTCCTTTCTCAGTGATTTTAACACAATGCAGGATCATCTTGGGGGAGGTTGTGTTGGGAAAAGTGATGTGTGTTCAGCTGTGATTCTGCTTGCAGTACCTGGCCGAAGCTGGCTGGACAGCGGAAGGAAGAGTGATTGGCGTGACCCAGCCTCGGAGAGTGGCTGCTGTTACAGTGAGTTTTTTTCTATATTCCAAAGATTCTGTGTCTTCTATTTCACTCTTACTTTTTTTCTTGTTAAAAATCGAAGATGAATAGAAATTGTAAGTTTACCATAAGAGAATTTATTAAAGCTTGAAAAGCAAGAAAAAAGATTACAAAAGGATTCATAATGTTACTTAATTTTGAATAATATATCATGGTTTCTTGTGAAAGAAGAAGAAAGTAGCAGATATTAATTTGTCCACTTTCCCTTCCCCCACTTGTTGTAGATATGGTACTGTCATTTTTATTTCCAGACTGACATATATTCTTAGTCATAATTCCCATAATTGTTTAACCTAGTTTAAATGGATTGAATGCTCATCACTAGTTATTCTCCATGGTTTTATCAACCCTGAATTGCTCATTTTTTCTTTCCTTTTTTTTTTTTTTTTTTTTTTTTGTGGTACTAGGGGTTGAACACAGTTCTGCCTCCAAGCTATACTCCTCAGCCCTATTTTATTTTGAAATAAGGTCTCACTAAGTTGCTGAGGCTGGCCTTGCTAAGTTGCTGAAGCTGGTCTCCAACCTGTTTCTCTTGTCTCGCCTCCCAAATACTAGGCTCACAGGTGTGTGCTACCATGCTCGGCTTGCTTTATTTCTTGATTGACTGAATTTCACCATTCAGTGATTTGTGTGTGTGCGTGTGTGTGCACGTGCGTGCTCACGCGTTTGAGAATATTTAAGTGTAGTCTTGATATAATACTTTCCTCTTTCTTTTTTGACTGTGCTGAGGAGACGCTAGGCAAGCATGGGCCTCATGCGTGCTAGGTGAACACTCTGTACCATTGAGCTCTATCTCCAGCCCTGGTATAAAATTCTTGATTCATACTCTTTTTTTTCCTGACAGATGCACAGATTTTGCTCCATTGCTTTTTGGTATTGAGGACCTCTATGGAGAAGTCTGTGGTCTAGTGGGGTTTTTTGTTTGTTTTCCTGCCTTTCTGGCTTGGCTTACTTTTTCTGCTTGAATGCTTGCAAGGTTCCTTGTTCATGAGGATGTGTCTTGATGTTGATTGTGTTGTTTCAGCTTGTGTTTTGTTGTTGTTGTTTCCTACTGAGGGTTGAACCCAGTTGGGGCTCTACCACTGAGCTATATCCCCAGCCCTTTTTATTTTTTATTTTGAGACAGGGTCTCACCAAGTTGCTGAGGCTGTGTTCAAACTTTCGATCCTCTTGCCTTAGCTGCCCAAGTAGCTGGGATTACAGGCATGTGCCACCTTGCCCAGCATGCTGTTTTTCCTAAATATAGAAACACTCAGTCTTCAGGTTCAAATCTTCTATCTTCTGTTATATCTTGATATACTTTTCTATTCCAAGTATTTATTCTCTTACTGAGTACATTAAGTGTTAGAGGTCCTCTGTCTTTTTTTAAATGAGGTATTGGGGTCATTTGTTTTTGCCTTTTTTTTTTTTTGGGGTACTGGGAATTGAACCCAGAGTCATTCTACCTCCAAGCTACCCTGCCAGCCCAATTTTACTTCTTATTTGGAAACAGGGTTTCACTAGGTTTTTGAGAGCCTTGCTGAGTTGCTGAGGCTGGCTTTGAACCTGTGATCCTCCTCTCTTAGCCTCCCAAGTACTGGGATTACAAGCATGTACCACCGTGCCCGGCTCCTTTGTTTTTAGTGCTGATCACTACCTCTGGAACCATTTGCTCCTCTATAGTTTGTTTTGTGGGTTTTTTAAAAACCTAACCACTATGTTTATGATTTTTTTTTTTTTGGTGGTGCTAGAGATGGAACCTCAGCCTTTGCATGTAATAGGCAAGGGCTCTGTTCAGGATTGGTTTTAGTCAAATTTATTTATTTTGGTTCCTTTACATTTCTACCTGAGTCTCATAGTCACTTTGAATTTTCTCTTTTTAGTAGAGGTGAATATTTAGAATGAAAGAAGATATAACAACTGTATTACATGTTTTAAAAGCTGATAGTACCACAAACATAAAAAAACATCCAGAAAAATACTGTGGTAGTTTTAATCAGTTAACTACCTGACAGACACATTTC
>PVLC010017897.1:11003-33047 GCA_004027655.1 Graphiurus murinus
CGGTACTGGGGATTGAACTCAGGGGCATTCTACCTCCGAGCTATACCCCCAGCCCTATTTTTTATTCTTTATTTTGAAACCGAGTCTCACTAAGTTGCAGAGTGCCTCACTAGATAGCTGAGGCTGGCCGCGAACCCGGATCCTCCGGTCTCAGCCTCCCGAATGCTGGGATTACAAGCGTGCGCCACCACGCCCGGCTGACAGACACATTTCTATAAGCTTTTTTTAAAATTTTTTTCCCCCTACAGCTTTTGACTGCATTCCATTGATTGCCTCTTTGTATGACAATGATTTTCTGTTATTTTCCCATAGAAATAGTGGAGCCACATTTCAGTCTCCTCTAGTATAGTTGATTTCCATTTGCTTTTTTTTTGGTGGTGGTACGGGGGATTGAACCCAGGGAGGTCTACCAGTGAGCTATACCCCCAGCCTATTTTTTTTTTTAAATTTCAAATAGGATCTCACTAAGTTGTGGAGGGCCTCACTAAGTTGCTAAGAGTGGCAGCAAACCTATAATCCTCCTGTCTCAGCCTTCGAAGTACTGGGATTCTAGGCATGGGCCACCACACCCACCTCTATTTGTTTTTATTATTGGCACTGTAGAAAAGTTCCTTTAGCTTTGTAACTGATTATTTGTAGCATTTTATACATTCTTGTGATTGTTCTCAAATTTGGAAAAACCTCTCTAGTTTCTTTTCTGTCCAAGCAGTGAGAAATAGAGCACTTCCAAGGACTGACTTCTGGCCCCTTCATTTGTAACCTTGTTTCTCTTTGATTTTCCCAAGTCTTTCTGTCTCTTCCTTAAGCTCTTTAGCTTAAATTTGTTATTTCTTTGAAATTGGACTTTTTTTTGGTTAAATGTTACTTCTGTTTCTTTAATACTTCTGGAGTCATTTTTTCTCTCTTTTCTCTCCCTTATAATCTTTTTTTTTTCTTTTTTGGGGGGAGGGGGACATATTGGGGATTGAGCCCAGGGATATTCTACCTCTGAGCTATGCCCCCAGCCCATTTTAATTTTTATTAAACCAGGGTCTCACTAAGCTGCTATTTTACCCTTCCAAGGACAGGGGTTATAGGTGTGCACTATTGCACCTGGCTGAAGTTTCTTTTTAAACCAAATTCATGTTCATGTTCTTTCATCCTTGTATTCTTTCTTGGCCAGCTTTCCTGCACTGGGCTTGTTTCCGTTCTTTTGTGGTAAGTTTTCTCCTTTGAATGTGGCCACTGAAGTCAGAGTTACGGGTTGTGCTAGTCCGGACATGGCACAGCCTCCCCCTGATGTTCTTCTCTTGTTTGCTGAGTGGGGATGAGGATTCGGCTCAGGTGATGCACTCCTCCGTGACCTGAGAGGTCTTTATGGCTCAGCATAAGATTCTGAGGGCTCTCTGGTTTGGGATTTGGTGCTTGTGTCCTGCTTCCCTGTCTGCTTCTTCTAATTCTCTTCCTTGTAATTCTTTACTGTCAAAGTGGGCCTCATTGTCATGTCCTGTCTTCCCTGGGCATGAACACTGCCGCTTCTTGTCTTTCTAATAAAAGGATTTTTGGTCCTGCGTTTTAGAGTGGTGACACTGACAATCAGGAAGGAGCCATGTGCTGGTTGTGAGGAGGCCTGGGTCTCCTTTCTTTTGGATTCTGGCCTCACCGTATTGGGCAGCTGTGTTTCCTGTTTGGGCTTGTGGCTGTCTCCTTTCATGGAAGATGGAGTTTTTTGTTGATGTTTTAATTTTGCTGCTTTTTATTAGCATTGAGAGAGGGAAATAAGGACAAAAATACCTTCATTTTTTCATACTTACCTGGACAAGAAATTAATTCTATTTCCCCAAGTTATTTTTATTCACTATAGTTTTAATTATTGTATAATCCTTTTCTCCAAAGTCTATTTTCTAATGGCCTTCTCGTTAAAAATTGTCGGTAAACCTTTTATAAGGAGTGTGTATGTATGGGAGTAAAAATGGGGTTAAGCTTAGAAACTATACTGGAGCGACAGAGTTAACCTTTTATATAACTGAGAGATGACTCAGTTACCTAAAAATTAGAGCAATTTTTCCTGTTTGTGGTTTGGAATCCCAGCTCTTAATCAGTTTGCTTTTTGGCTCCAAATTTGTAGCCATGAATAACTTCCATGCAACCACAAGCTTTCTCTTGAAAGAACAAAGAATGTATAAATCAAGCGTATAGTATTAATAGAGCTGTCATATTTGAAATGCTACATCTCAGAAAGCACTTTGTGTGTGAAAAGAATCTCAGAGCCTGAGAACCGATTACATGAGCCTTGCTTGATCTCTGAGAGGCAGTTAGCAGTGAGTGCGCTGCTCACTGGCCTTGCAGGGTCTGGGTTGACTTCCAGCTCAGGCCCTTCTCCATGAGGTCCAGAACAAGCTGCGAGCCTGTCTTCTTTCAGCTTCCTCGTTTGTAGATGTGAGGTTGTCTTGCTCACCTCCTGGGCTGTGTGAAAGCTTAGAGCCCCCACTTGTGATGTGGTAGGTGCACAGTGATTGGTTTTGCTTTTTACCTTTTTTCCCTCTATATATTTAGTTTGTCAAGAATGTAGTATTTGCTAGGCTTGGCGGTGCATGCCTGTAATCTCAGTACTTGGGAGGCTGAGATAGGAGGATCACAGGTTCAAAGCCCGCCTCAGCAACTTAGTGAGGCTCTCAGCAACTTAGTGAGGCGCTCAGCAACTTAGGTAGACCTTGTTTCCAAATTAATAAAAAAAAAAAAAAAAAAAAGGGTGAGTCTGGGAGTGTAGAATGCATACATGCATACATACATACTGTCCAGTCCAGTTGATGAGGTTATTGGGAGGTACAGGGATTGAACTCAGGGGCATTCTATCTCCGAGCTGTACCCCCAGCCCTATTTTATTTTTATTTTGAAACAGGGTCTTGCTAGGTTGATGAGAGACTTTTTCTGATTGCTGAGGCTGTCCTCGAATCTATGATCTTCCTTTCAGCCTCCCAGGTACTGGGATTACAGGCATGCACCATCATTCCCACTGGAATAATTATATTTTAATGAAGAGTGGTTCATTCATTCTCATTCTTACCAGCCTATTTTCTCTGTAGACTCTGAGTATCTCGATGCATACATTTTCTATTTATGCCATTTTCCAAGATTTATAATACAGCAATGTGTAGGGTTAATACAAAACAAAAATAACAAAACTGTCCTGGTGGAATTCTGGTTATGAGGAAATACAGCCTCCATAGGTAGGGCAATGTAGGATGAATTTCTGGTTTCATAAGCTATTCTGGAAGACTGCATGGTGTACACCAGCTGCTTGATGATTGATTCTGCTTTGGCCTGCAGGAACTGTCATTTCAAGTCACTAGGCAGAGTTGCTTGTGATCCTCATCTGCTCCTCAGTTTCTTAAAACTCTGATGGGTGGGATAACTCTGGGTGTATGTGCCTGAGAGTGCTGAGTATAGCCCAGGGATTCCCGTTCCTGAGCCTGGGGCTGCTGGGGCCAAATGGCTGTCAAGGAAGCTCTGCCTCAGGACACCTCCTGTGGCAGCCATGTTCCAAACTAGGACTCAGGGATTGCAGGGGCTGGGGCTTCCTCACCTGGGTTGCTTGGCCTGGTCCCTGGAACCTCTGTTCATATCTCTTCTTTGTCTCTTTTCAGTTAGGTAGTTTAACTATTTTCTTTTAAATGAAGCCAAGTGATAAGAATTATTGTTCTTCTACTTTTATGCAGATGTTTGTTTATATTTGAGATGGAGTCTCCCTAACTTTCCTGGGCTGGCCTCAAACTTGTGATCCTTCCCACATCAGCCTTCTCAGTAGCTGGGATTATAGGAATGAGCCATCCCTGGTTTGTTTGTTTATTTTACAGTGCTAGAGATTGAAACCAGGGGTATTCTACCACTAAATTACATCCCCAGCCCTTTTTTTTTTTGTTTTGGTTCTGAGGATTGAACTCAGAGGCATTCTACCTCCAAGCTACACATACCTCCAATCCGGTTTTATTTCTTATTTGGAAGCAGGGTCTCACTAGGTTGCTGAGAGCCTCACTAAATTGCTGTGGCTGACTTTGAACCTGTAATCCTCCTGTCTCAGCCTCCTAAGTACTCAGGTTGCAAACGTGCACCCCCATGCTCAGCTCTCCCCAGCCCTTTTATAAATTTTATTTTGAGTCAGGGTCTCACTGAGTTGCCCAGGCTGGCCTTGAACTTTTGATTCTTCTGCCTCAGCCTCCCTGGTAGCTGAGGATTACCTTGTTCACCCAGCTATTTATTGTTAACCTTTGAATAGCCTTTGAATTTATTATTAATTAGTTAATAACCTTTGAATAGCCTTTTTGGGGTAGTTCAGGGATTTTGCCTGTTTTTTTGTTTGTTTGTTTTTCTTACATTCACCTTTTATTTGTCATAAATCAGTGGGTGAAAATTTATCTATAGTTTATGATCTATATAATATTTATATTTTATGTTAATTGGATCCTTTATTACACTTCTCCTCCACTTTTCTGCCCCCTTTTTAAGCTGTGTTTTTGTCTTCATGTCCCCTTTCAAGGGTTTTGTTAGCTGGGATACCGTTGAGAATTGGTTTAGGTATCTGGTTCTGTTTCAAAACATTCTCCTTTTACTTCTAAAGAGAAAATGAACTTTGCCCAGTGTTGAATCTAGTCTTTCCTGTTTCCTGCCTTCATAGGCCTGTGGAAGGAAGGTGCTTTCTTTTAAAGATGGAAACTTGAGAAGTTGTCCCTGGTTGGTGAATCTCATCATGTCTTTTGTTTCCTTTTTTACTTTGGTTACCAAATGTAGAGCTGAATTTGTGGCTTATCTTATTCTAAATAACTTTGATGTATCTATGTTTTTAACTTTTTTTCTCAATGGCTAAGCTCTTGAATTTTATCTGCAATTTCTTTGATCTTTAATTTTTTACAGTGCTGAGGATTGAGCCCAGGACCTTGCACATGCTAGACAAGCACTCTCTCATTGAGCTATGTATCCCATTCCTATTTCTCTGATCTTGATCTGTAATATCATTATGGGATTTTATTTTTATTTTGTATGTTCTTGTTAGTTGCCCCAAGACCATGGTAGAAATGGTATAAATATACCAATTAGTAAATTACCGATGTTTTCACACTTGTATTGAATGACCTGCCCCCTTTCTTCTCATTTTCTATTGTGTTCACATACTATTTGATAAGTGACCTTTAGTTTTCCCAGAGTGTGTACTCTGTGCAGTAATTTCTATGTCTCTATTTTCAGCATGATCTTTCTTCCCAAAGGTTGCAGGGAGAGTAGCTGAGGAAAGGGGTGCAGTGCTGGGTCACGAGGTGGGCTACTGCATCCGCTTTGATGACTGCACCGACCCACTGGCCACGAGAATTAAGGTGAAGTGCTCACGCTACTTTTCCTAGGGTGGATCAGAGGAAGGGTTGGGGGAATTAAAAGCATGCAGCCCTTGCTGTTGTGTAGGTCACAGAGGCCATGGCAGAAAGTATAGAAACTCACCATTGGGGACTCTGGTCTGCTGGGGAGTACAGAGCTTTCTAAGAGTCCTTGCATCTTATCCCAGAAAGGAGGTTGGAAGTAAAGTTTAATCCACAGTCTACAGATGAAGGGGTTGGGGCCTCGGAGGCTCAGTGACTTGCCTCCTGTTATATGCCCCTTGGTGATAGGACAAGGACTCAAAGCTATCTTTCCTTATGTGTGCTATATTTTTTTCCACTGATTCATGTAGCTGTCTAAATATAGAAGCAAACATTGAAGAGTTAAAAACTGGGATAAAGTAATATAAAGGATAGAATTCAGAAATGATGTTTTCACTAGTTAAAGCATTCTATTTTTATATGATAATGGATTTTTATCTCTGTGTTATTTGACCTAGTTGCTAACATTAAAATAATTAGCATCAATAGTAATTAGTGTACAGTCAACCCAGCAGGGTGTCTAGTGTGTACCGCTATGGTGGATTCAAAGCCTAATCAATGTAGTCAATGAATAAAATGCTCTGATGAAATGAAGATTGCTTATTAGACTCTCAATTACCTCTCACTTTGCAACAGAGGAGAGTTGAAGATAATCAGATGGGCTAAATGAAAAATGTAGTGATTCCTAGAAATAGGGACCTTGTTTTCTAAGTTTTTGTATTTGCTACCTTTGACATGCATCTTGCTACATGAAGGGAATGTTCTTCTATACCATCGAATATATATATATATATATATAGTGTGTGGTACTGGGGATTGAATTCAGGGGCATTCTACCTCCGAGCTACACCCCCAGCCCAGCCCTATTTTTTATTCTTTATTTTGAAACCGGGTCTCACTAAGTTGCGGAGTGCCTCACTAGGTAGCTGAGGCTGGCTGCGAACCCGGATCCTCTGGTCTCAGTCTCCCAAATGCTGGGATTACAAGCATGCGCCACCACGCCGGCTTTACCATCGAATATATTTAAACTAGCTAATTTTCATTAGTTTATATAACCCAATGATTGTTTCTGAGCCCCTCATGAGAAAGAAGCTTTTGTGTTTCCTTTTAGTTTTGTAACTAAAGGTGCTCAGTTACTAACTGGTGGTTTGTCACTGGTGACAAGTGCTCACTGTAGCAGCTGGTCCCAGGTCCAAGCAAACAATGGTGGAAATGCAACCTTTTCTTAAAAACAAAATGAAATGTAAAAGCACTAAGGTACTGCACTTGAGGGAGGTGTTTAGCTTTGTTAATGAACTGAATTTGTTTTGGGGTGAGACTCCCAATATCTAATTATTACTGCATATTTCCGAAATGTTTTACAAACACATTAATCCTAGTAGTAACTGACATTCCTTGAACACTGTGTACCCACTCCTATGCTAAACATGAACTATCTCAGTTCTCATGATAATCCTGTGAAGTAGATACTTTTATTACTTCATTTTACAAGTCATGAGTCAGATTCAGAGAGGGTAAGCACTTGCCCATGGTACATGCAGCAAGTCAGAGGAAGAAGCCAGGTCTGACATCATACCCTGTGTTCTTAACCTTGACCTCATCTAGCTTCCCTAAGATAATCTCAGTGGAACTGAAAGTTAATAATCGAAAGAGCTACAATCCACAGTCCTTGGGTCATTGTAAGAACAGTTATCTCAACTCCCAGTATTCTCTTGGGCAGGCACAGGTTTGTCTTTATTGCCTGTCCATCAGCAGTACCAGTGGTGCAGGCTCAGAGGAAATGGGCCTTAGTGAATACTCATAAAGTAAACATGGGTGAAATTGCGCTAAAAAATTAGCAATCTCAGTAAAGATTGCAAGTTTGGAATCTGTTTTGTGGACAGTTCCACTGCTTGATAACAGAAGCGTTAGGCTTTCCTCATTGTCCTTTATGGGGATTGTCTTGTACATGTGCTGGTAAACAGGCTCTATTTGAATTTATTTAAATAAAGAATTACTACTATGCAGTGTAAATTAAATATTTCTAAAACTCTGTATTTTGTTTTTTAGTTTCTTACTGATGGGATGCTGGTCAGGGAAATGATGATTGATCCATTGTTAACAAAATATAGGTAAGTATGTTTTTCTTATGATGACTTTCCTAAAGTTTCCGAAGTCCACAAGTCAATTTGAAAGCATTTATTTCAATAGCAGAGATGCCCCGAGTGTTTAACTGTCTCGAAGCTTTTCTCTTAATCTTGGCTGTTTTTGACCCTTGATGCTTTTTTCAGAATTTAGATCATATGGCCCCTTATAGACAGCCAAAAGTGAGTGCAAAAAACAAGCAAACAACCAAAAATGGGCACATGAAAATTCCTATCCTTGTTATTTCTTTATTTAGCATTGCTAGGGATGGAACTTGGGGCCTCACATATACGAGGCAAGTGTTCTGCAACTGAGCTATATCACCAGGCTTTCCCTCATCCCATACACACCCTCCTTATCATTATTTAAATTTCCTGTTGTCTTGACCTTTTTATCTTGCCTAGGTCACTTCCCAGGATTGATAGTGACTTCAGATTCAAAGCACAGTGGAGAACTACCTGGGCAATGTCTTGTTGAGTGTAATACAGAGTCCATGTAATTATTTATCACTTTCTCCCTCATGGTCTTTGTCCATCACACATAGCATTAAGCTGACCCTCCCCAGGCTGTGTGGGATGAGGATGTCTCCCGCTTGACTCCCTGGTGCACGTGTGTCACAGCTGTGATCATCTGCCTTCTTGCCTATTTTTACAGTTTGCCACTCTGAAGGTAGCTGGGCCTTGTTCTGATTTTTATGTTCTCTGTGAGCTTACAGATTATGTTGTCATTGAAAATCAGATATTGCCAGACTTGGTGCACATGCCTGTAATCCCAGTACTTGGAAGGCTGAAACAGGAGCATGGCAGGTTTGAAGCCAGCCTCAGCAACTTAGTGAGACCTTGTTTCAAATAAAATAGATAGATTGACCCTGGGTCCAATCCCCAGCTCCACAAAAAAAAAAAAAAAAAAAAAAAAAATCAGGTATTCTATTGGAATTCAATGTGTGTTCTGAAATGGTGCTTTTTTAAGGATAGCAGTAAGTCACCACTTCTCCACCAAAATCTGGTGAAGTCATCAGGCTTATTAGCCTGGGGATTACCTCCTAGCCAAAGAACAGTAGCTGTGGTGACCTGGAGGGCATGTGGGGTGACGGTGCTGATGCTCACCCAGAGCCTCCTCTGATTCCTAGCGCCATCATGCTGGACGAAGCCCACGAGAGGACTCTGTACACCGATATTGCCATTGGCTTGCTGAAAAAGGTATGGTTCCACCACCAGAGTTTTGTAGCAATTTGGGAAATCCAACAAAATACAGAGGAAAAAAAAGTAATCCATCGTTCCATGCATTCAGAGAAAACCAATGGTAGAATGTTGGTGTGTTTTCTTCTCTTTTCTGTGTGTGTTCCTGTGTGTATGCATCTGTTTTGGCTCAACTGGGATTGGATTATGTGTGTATTTCCCTTAACATTACATCAAGGTCATTTTGCTGACATCACATATTTTTTGAAGACATTATTTTTCGTGTGTGTGTGTGTGTGTGTGTGTGTGTGTGTGTGTGTGGTGCTGGGGACTGAACCCAGGACCTCGTGCACGCTAGGCCAAGTATTCTACCACTAAACTGTATCTCCAGCCCTGAAGACATTATTTGTAATAATCACCTGTTTCTGCCATGAAGTATTTGACTCTTCCCCTACTGTTAGGCATCTGTGTGGTTTTCACATTTTAAATTTTGTAGATACTGTTCCAGTGAGCACTCTTATAATTAAATATATTGCATTTCTGTGCTTTCTTTTTCTCTTTTTAACTTTTTATTTAAAAGTTTCAAACATATCTGAGTAGGGAGTGTCCATTATCTGTATGTGTCCATTATCTGACTTCAATAATTAAAACTCGCTGGACATGGTGGTGCACACATGTTATCCTAGTACTTGGGAGGCTGAGATAGGAGCATCACAGGTTCTCGGCTAGCCTTAGTAACATGAGGCCCTCTGAGACCCTGTTTCAAAATTAATAATAAAATAGGACTGGGGGTGTAGCTCAGAGGTAGACTGCTTTTGGGTTCAATCTCCAGTACCACAAAAAAGAAAACAATTAAAACTCATGGTCAGTTTTGTTTCAGCCTTACCTCCACTTTTTCCCTACCCCTCTTTACCTCCCTCCCTCCCTCCCTCCCTCCCTCCCTTCCTCCCTTCCTCCCTCCCTCTCTCCCTTCCTCCTTTTCTTCTTTCCTTTTTGTGGTACTGGGGATTGAACCTAGGGGCATTCTACCTCTGAGCTATACCCATAGTCTTATTTTATTTTTTGTTTGGAAACAGGGTCTCTCTAGGTTGTTGAGCTGTCACTACTTGCTGAGGCTGTCCCTGAACCTGCGATCCTCCTGCCTCAGCTTCCCATGTACTAGGATTACAGGTGTGTACCACCACACCCAGCTCCTACCCCTATTTTCTGATTGCTTTCTTTGGACAAATTTCCAGTGATAGGAGTCTAGAAAGAAGTGGTAGATCAGAGACTTTGGGTTGGACTGCCTTGGTTCAAATTCTTCCTCTGCCAAGTTTACCTATATCTAAAATGGGGATAATAGTCTCTTTATCTGTGTGAGTACACCATATAGCAGTATGGTAGTCACTAGCCATTTGTGGCTATTCAGATTTATATTAATTAAAATAGGATGAAATACAGAAATCCAGTGCCATAGTCACACTGGCTTTATTTTGAGGGCTCGATAGCCACACGTGGACTCTGCAGATAAGGAGTCTTTTTATCATTAAAGAGAATTCTACTGGAAAGAGTTGCTCTTCATCATAATTTATGATGTTTAAATAAGATAATATATATCTTTTAGGGTGGTGTCACAGATCATGAGGTACTTTTGTGCAAATAAGACAAAGGTGCTGGACAAGTGCATTGGTACATAACTGTAATCAATCCCAGCTACTTAGGAAGCTGAGGCAGGAGGATTCAAAGTTCAAGGCCTACATGGGCAACTTAGTGAGATTCCATCTCAAAATAAAACGGGAAAAAGATGCCCTTACTGGAGGATGTGCACAGCTAAGAGAGGGGCAGGTGGGCTGGGTTCAGTGCTCCTGGCCTCCTCCGCTGGGGCATGTTGTGCAGTGTGTACACTTCTTGACTGTATGCCGGGCTCTGAAATGGCACCTGAATTGGAATATGTTAGCTGCTATTATCTTTATTTTCTTTATTATTTTATTCTGCGGTTAAGGATTAGACTTTTTGATACTTACAAAGAATTTTCTTACCAGGTACCTTTTTAGGAACACTGTAACAAAAGGGACCTATTTGACTGAATCTTTGCTAACATTGAATATTAGCCTTAAAAAATACATGCTTTCCGATGTGATAGATGAAAAATAAATCCTCATTGGTGTTGTTTGTTTGCTCAAGTTTATTTTTTGTGGTACTGGAGATGAAACCCAGGGGCATTCTGCCTCTGAGCTACACCCCCAGCCCTATTTTGTATTCTTTATTTTGAAACAGGGTCTCACTAAGTTGCGGAGGGCCTCACTAGGTAGGTGAGGCTGACCTCGAACCCGGATCCTCCGGTCTCAGCCTCCCAAATGCTGGGATTACAAGCATATGCCACCACACCCAGCTTATTTTTTATTCTTTATTTTGAAACGGGGTCTCACTAAGTTGCAGAGGGCCTCACTAAGTAGCTGAGGCTGGCCGTGAACCTGTGATCCTCCTGTCTCAGCCTCCCAAGTACTGGCATTACAAGCGTTCGCCACCACGCCTGGCCTGCTCAAGTTTATTTGATTACTTATTCAATGCCTGTTACCTGTTTCTTCCATTAAGTATTGATGTCCATATTTCTGTCTTGGTGCTTTATCATGTGTTATTTCTTTGCTTTCCATGTATTTTTTCATACTTTTTACTATCTATACCTTTCTTACATGTTACTAAAACATATATCCTTAGTACATTTAAATCAAGGTCTTAAAGCCCCTTATATTTTTTGTAAATTTTTGTTTGGCGTTTTATTTCCAAATATTCTATACAATTTCAAAATTAGAAAAGAATAATGACCCTGTTTGTACCTGTGACTTTAACAGTTATTAATTTCTGGTCATTTTTGTTTAGTTGATAATCTCCCTCACTTGATTATTTTGAAGTAAATTTGAGATGTCAGATTATGTCATCCATCAATCTTGCACTGTTACCACTGTCTCTTAATCTCTTCTTTTTTAGATTCAGAAAAAGCGAGGGGACCTTCGGTTGATTGTGGCTTCTGCTACTCTGGATGCAGAGGTAAGAGCATTGCCCTTTCTCCCCCTCCCCCGGTAACACTGGACTGTTGGTCATATCCTTGGGAAGTTATCTGCAGCAAGAGCTCATCGTTGGCAATGGCCTGTCTTCCTTCTGGGCCCATCTGGTGTCCTAGATTTCATATGATCACAGGGTACTCCTTTTCAGCCTGTGGGTGGAAATTAGTCTGTAATTAACTAAGGGAGTTTGTGATTACCTACTTGTCTTGTTTCTCTACATGCTGTCTTCTTCCCACACAGCAGTTTCTTTTATTACTTTTTTCAGTGTGAAACTATATTATCTTGAGTTTACTTATGATGATAGCATTTAATCATTGAATTTTTTGTACAATTGAAGTTTCCCCTATACATATAATAAGTTCCACGTTAAATTTTTCTATGGTGGGCTGGAGACGCAGCCCAGTGGTAGGGTTCTTGCTTAGCATGTATAAGGCCCTGGGTTTGCTCCCTAGTACCTCAAAAGAAAAAGTCTAGATTTACATTATTCTCTCTTGATGACTAATATTTTAGTTCAAATAGCACTTCAACTCAACAAATGTTTTTGATCACTTGCTATTTATGTCTGGTAAGCACTGTTTCAACTATAGGAGATTCATATACTTTCTGATTCTTCAGTGGAAGCCGACACACAAGTAGAATTTACCATTCAGTGTGTGTAAGGTGCTGGACAGGCAAGGAGGGAGCACTTAACTCCAGCCTGCTGGGGGTGTCCAGAAACTGTCACTGAAGAGGTGCCATCTCAGCTGGGCTTGAAGGATGCACAGCATCTTTGCCCAGGTACGCAAGAATGGGGAAGGACTTCCTAAGCAGGAACAAGACCACAGTAGCAAGAAACCCCAAGTTCAGGGAGCTGTTTGTCTTCTTGTCTGCCTGGCTTTGCGGAGTGATCCATCCCCGTTCACTGCTCTGACTTCATCTCCTTCCCCCTTTCAGTGCTCCCTGCATCCCAGCCACATGGTTCCCCTTGTTGAAAGAACCAAGCACACTTCTCCTCTGGGGGACCCACTTGCTGGGGCATTCTTCCCCAGGACAGTTCCATGGCTTTTCCTGTTTTCTTCTAGTCCTGATCAGACCTTGTCTCTGCAGAGAGAGGCCTTTCCTGAGCACTCTGCCTAAACCTGTGCACCTGTTGCTCTCTATCTTCTTATGCTGAGTGCGTGTGTGTGGCGTTTATCACTTCCTAACTTTATATGCATATCTGAGTGTTTGTTTATTATATGTCTCCTATTGCTAATATGCAAGCTCCATGAAGATTGGGACTTTTAAGTGTCTTACTCATGATTTTATCCCTTCCACCTAAAACAGTCTTGTCTGCCACAGAGTAGGTGCTTGGGTTGAGTAAATTTTGACCTAGTAGGAAACAATGGGAAATTAAAATGGAGAGGTTTCAGAGGTCAGATGATGGAAGGAAGTCCTTACAGCTAAACAAAGGAGGATGGACTCCGTTGTGCACCTGGCTGGAAGCCATGGGAGCACGTCAGGCAAGGCAGTGACTTGATCATATTTGGGTTCTAGAAGGATCGTTCTGGATGCTGTGTAGAAAACACAAAAGTAGATGTGAAGATGCCAGTCAGGATAATTCTATAATGAGAAGTAGGTCTGACCCATGGGTCCTAGTCTCTTGATCTTCCTGTTTCTTCAGGAATGCTGGACAACTTGGAGGAAAAAAAGCTCAGTGTGGCTAAGAGAGGTGTCTGCGTGGCTACCCAGGTGTGTTTCTCAGGCATTTTCACAGGGTGTAGGAGTCTGCGTCTTAGGGCTGCCCCTGATCGCACTTGGGTTAGACCTCTTCTGTTACCCTCTTCAGTTAGACCTCTTTCGCCCATGGTATCTGTAGGAATGTTCTTTTGAGGACTGAACTTACTTTTCTTCCAGGTCTCTCCTCTGTGGACAGGTTGTACAGACCATCTCTGTTTTACTTCTGATCTTCTCTTTCTCTCTCTTAAAAAAAAAAAAAAAAAAAAAAAAAACTAGCCAGGCGTGGTGGCACATGCTTGTAATCTCAGTACTAGGGAGGCTGAGACAGGAGGATCAGTTACTTAGTGAAGCCCTCAGCAACTTAGACCCCGTTTCAAAATAAAGAATAAAAAAAATACTAATTTAAATTAAAAATTTATTTCAAACAGGCTTAGTTGCGATAAAAGCTATAATGTCCAAGTCTTTTCTTAGAATCACTGCAGATTAATTCTTACTAATGGTTCACAATTGCTTTTCATTGTCTTTTGGGTATTGCATAGAGATTGTTAAAAATAGCCTTTCAGTCTGCCTCTAGTAGTTGATATAGATAGCTTCCTGGAAGGTTTTAAGTGTATGGCAGAATATAGATTTGTCATACCTTGGTGTCTGTGCTGTGCTGCAGGGCATGCTGGGACTCCTTCTTTTCTTCCTCACGTTTGCATCAGTGCCGCCTCTGTGAGGGCGAGGTGAGGTCTGCGTGTGTGAGGAAGGATCTGTGGGAGTAGAGGGGACCAATGTGTGGATCCTTGCTGTGTGGGGTGTAAGGTAGTAGGTGTGGGTTCATGTGGGTGTGGTACAAGTTTATATCTGAGAGTAAGAGGGTGAGGAAGAGGATGTGAGTGCACTGAACAGTGAGGGACACTGTGTAGGAGGGGAGTTGGGTAAGGTGTGGCGTAGGTAGCATTTTGATCTGGAGGCCCAGGGATGCCCAGAACCCATCCCTGGCTCCCAGCTGCTGGGTTTGTGGGTGACAGTCTAATTCCAGACTGTCCAGAGAGATAGGGTTGCTGATGTGGTACCTGCTCTGGTTTCACTTAGGGACTGGGGTGGCCCAGCCCACAAATGAAGACACCAGTGACCACAGCAGGGAGGCAGAGACCAGCGGAGTATTTCAGGGGCTGATCACGGGCCTGGGGTTGTTGGCCAAGGGGTAGACATGGCTGCTGGGGGAGTCCGCTCGTGTAGGAGTGGCTTCTAGGGAAGGAAACCCTGGTGAGCTGGAAGACAGCCCAATAGATGTAGAAAAAGCCTTCAACAAAATTTAGCACTCGTTGTGACAAAAACATTGAAGAAACTGGATAGAAGGAACTTATCTCAACATCATAAAGGCTATATATGAGAAACCTAAAGTCAGCATCATACTGAGTGTGGAAAAGCTGAAAGCATTTCCTTTAAAATCAGGAACAAGACAAGGATGTCCATTCTCACCATTCCTGTTCAGTGTAGTACCTGTTTGCCTTTTTGGTAATATTTGGCTCTGTCCAGCAGGCCAGGTGATCAGAGCCGGCTTTGCTTTTCCTTCTTAAGGCTGCTCACCATTGTGGCCCCGATTCAGGTTGATACTTTGTGCTTGTGGCAATCTTGACTCTGCTCCTGTGTGCCAGCCTGAGCTTTCCAGCAGCCAGTTAGTGAGGGGCTACCTAAACTTAGAAACCTGTGACTCTCAGATTCTCGGTCTCAGCCCCTTTCTCGTGGTCATAGACATTCAGGCCCAAGACTTCCATTGCTTTAGGAAGTTTTTATCCCTAAGAAGCAATTCCACACTTTTCCTCAACATGAACATGTGCACACACACACTCACTGGTTGTCAGGTCCTGTCCTGGCAGTTGTACCTCTGGAATGCTTTGCCTGAGTTCACACTTCTACTCTCTCTCCCCTGAGCTAGTCTAATAACTGCCTAAATTAGACTGCTCACCTCCTGTCTTGTATCTTTGTGACTCAACTCTAAAATGTCCACCAGAGTCCAGGATCCAGAGCACAGTCTGATATTCTCATGTCCATCCTCTGTGCCCTGGTGTTACCCATCAAGTTTGTTCAGTACCTATGCAGCACAGCATTCAGGTCTTTCAGAGTGATAACTCCAATCACTTATTGAGTACCATTCTAGGCAAGATCTCTGCCATGGGCTGTCACACATGCTGATTGAACCTTGAAACAACCTTGCATGTAGATAGCAGATCGTCCACTTTGTAGATGAAAGAGCTAACTCAGAGATGAGGCCAGCTTGCCCTAGACCGTGGCCTTTTTACATCTTAGTCCACAATCTGTCATCCTGGGAAGTGATATCTCTTCCTCTTCCCAGCCAATAGTAATCCTCAACCTTTAAGGCTTACGCAAGGGATAGTGCCTCCTCCATGAAGCCTTCCCTGCTAGCTAGTAACTACAGATGTTTCCTTCTTTCAGATTGTAATGTGCAGTTCTTTTCTGATCAGATAAGCATTCTACTTTCACTTTATGATCGGTTCTTTGTACGTCAGCCTTCCTGGACTGCTTGTTGTTTTTGGTATACAAAGTCTATTCTCACTTGTTTGTGCCTTACTTCTAGTGTGCCTCTTCTGAGTACATTGTAGGGACGTAGCAAGGCTGAGGTGGGTTGAAAGGAATCCACCCAAAAGGAAAGCGAAGGGTGGTGCCCTGTGGAGTTCTTTGTAGCACGCAGAGTCCTTTGTTGACATAAGGTGCTTTTATGTCTGTGCTTCTTCCCAAACAAAACTTTGAGATTAATGTATAATATCCCAGCATATTGTTAAATTCAGTGAACTTTTTTAGCAGTGTACTTCCAAGGCCATTTACTTTGTATTTAATGCTCATTAGCACGACTCCTGGGTTGCCAGGAGTGGGTTTGGACGTGTTCTGTATATAAAACAGGGAAATAAAGAAGATAGGACTTGCAATTCCATGGGCAGGCCTCAAGGAAACAGGAATAAACTTTGGGAATCAGAAGTCATTCAGAATCAAATAGTGGAACCCTCCACCAACCAGGATGTCGTGTCCCCTCAGCAGTTGGCACCAGCAGCTTCCCATCGAGTGCTCACTCCCCAGCAGTGTGGCCTCTCGGCCCCTCAGGCACTCAGCTCTTCTCCCTCTCAGTTTCTCCATGCATCTCGGGGACACACTCTCCAGGAGGGGAATCTTTGGTGGTCTCTCCTGCTGTCATTGTCTAGACTTTCAGGGTCTCCTTCTTGGCTAAAAAGACTCTTATTGAAATGTCATTCCCTACAATTTCAGTAAGAAAAACATTAACTTACAAAATTATTTAATGATAATATATTACATATATTTAATTCCTAACACCCACCTGTCCTGTCAGTTTTATATATTTTTTTTTCTTTTCATAAATTACTGTAAACCTTTGTAGAGAGAAATGAAGTGTTTTTTTTTGTTTGTTTGTTTATTTGTTCTTTTTAGAAATTTCGGGATTTCTTTAATCAAAATGAAACTAGTGACCCAACCAGGGATACATGTGTGATCCTCACAGTGGAAGGCCGAACGTTTCCGGTGGACATCTTTTATCTCCAAAGGTTTGCTGATGTTGGATTCTTGGTGGTGGTGTTTAGAAGCCTGGGCCCGTCCCGTGGAGTGACAGGCAGCTGCATCTGCTTGCAGTTGGCAGAGCAGTGAGGAGGAGCTTGTTTGTCTCCAGTGATTGCTAGCTGGAAGCCTGCTTGGCATCACTGCTCAATCTAAACTCTTGACACAGACATGCAGGTTTGCATGAACCCATGGTCAGTGGCTCAGTTGGAGAGAACAGAGGGGTGGAAGGCTGAAGAGAGAGCTTGGTAGTTTTCTAAACAGGCTTACAAGGATGCCTGTCAGTGAGGGTAATACTGGTGATTTGAGTCATTTGGTTCTCAGCTCTCTACATCCTTAGCAAGAAAGCCTGGTTGACATTTTTGAGGAAGAGACAAGACCCCTTGGACAAGAAAGGGGCCATCATAATTTCTGTACCTAGTTACTAGGCAAACATAGACCAAGGGGCCTCATCCAATGGCTGATAAACCAGAGAGTTGTGAACTTCTAACTCATTCCAGCTGGAGAGCACACCCACGATCTCCATCCACCGATTCATACCTGCTGCCCATGGCCAGGAGGGAAGGTTGGCGGGGAAGAGGGTGGGCTTCAGTGCTGGGACTACAGTGCCAGGTTCTCCCTGTCCCGGCACCTTTGTATGCTAAAGGTAGCACGTCTATGTGCATGGGTGTATTATTTTTATTTCTCTGGAAATACAGCTAAAAATCATAGTTTATGTATAATTATAGATTATTTTCGAATGCTGCATTTAAAAAAGAAAAAAAAGAGTGAATATTTGTTTTACCTAGATACTAATTACCTGCTGGGCGAGCCCAAACTAACTTTCATGAGGTTTTGCTGCCAGATTCTTAGTGTAGTTGATTTATAATTAAGGAGCATGTTCTAGCGATGAATTTATCTCATATGTCTTTTCAGTCCTGTTCCAGATTACATCAAATCAACCGTGGACACTGTGGTGAGAATTCACCAGACTGAGGGAGATGGAGACATACTGGCCTTTCTCACCGGCCAGGTAATTCCATCAGACCTCTCTGATGAACAGACATGTTAAGGCACCGCCACAAGTAATATCAAGTCCTGTTACTCAGGCATTGGTTTCATGTTTCATTGTATTTTGCAGCTACTTAATTGCATTAAAAATTGTTGGGTTTGATGTCATTCGTCAGCCAGCTAGATTGTCAGGCAGTCATTAGCTCCTCCCTCCTCTATCTGCAGAAGGTCATCTGGATTTTGAATTTACAAGCTGATTCCAGAATAAGTTACACACAGAGTCCATGGGCTGCTTTGTTGGCCACGATTGAATGTTGCATTAGGTGTTTTGGCTGCTTGCACATTGCCACTGCCCTGTGCCCATTTTCCTAGTGATACCTGCACAGCTCATCCTGGAGGTGGTAAGTGGCCACGTTACTGGAAAAAAACAGCTGAAGAGGCCCAAGTGCTCCCTCAGGGCTGCAGCACTGTTCAGAACTGCCCTCCAGGTGTAATCTTTTCCACTGCCAAACATTTTCCACAGTTAGTAATCTTTTCTAGGGAAAGCTTGTAATGATTTATAGGTTATAACTTGCCCATATGCATGAAGTGCTTTGTTTGCCACAGTCCATAGAAGCTGAGTAAAATAGTCATTGTCTTTATTTATTGGGAACTCTCCTATTAGCAGGTAGCTTAATTTTAGTCATTAATATTACGATTTCAAGCGTGCGCTTGTAATCCCAGCATTTGGGAGGCTGAGACCGGAGATCCGGGTTCGTGGCCAGCCTCAGCTACCTAGTGAGGCACTCCGCAACTTAGTGAGACCCTGTTTCAAAATAAAGAATAAAAAATAGGGGTGGGGGTATAGCTCGGAGGTAGAATGCCCCTGAGTCCAATCCCCAGAACCACAAAAAAAAAAAAAAAAAAAAAAAAAATTACGATTTCAAATTCTCACCCCTTTGGTACCATTGTTCAGTAGCATTTGATTAAATGTTATCCCAGAGTAGAAAGTGGTAATACTGAAATTCATGAATCTGACCAGAATTAAAATCCTGATCCCACTTTCATTGTCTTTTTTTCTTTCTTTTTTTGCGGTACTGGGGATTGAACCCAGGGGCATTCTACCTCCAAGCTACCCTCAGCCCTAGTTTTTATTCTTTATTTTTGAAACCGGGTCTCACTAAGTTGCGAAGGGCCCTCACTACGTAGCTGAGGCTGGCCGCGAACCCGGATCCTCCGGTCTCAGCCTCCCGAATGCTGGGATTACAAGCGTCATTGTCTTTCAGTATAAAATGACACTTCAGATTGATCTCAGTGTCTTTGGTTCCTGTTCAATGTTTAGGAAGAAGTAGAGACTGCGGTGTCCATGCTGATCGAGCAGGCCCGAGCCCTCGCCCGCACTGGGATGAAGAAACACCTCCGGGTTCTCCCCATGTATGCGGGACTGCCGTCCTTTGAGCAAATGAAAGTGTTTGAAAGAGTATCGCGCAGCGTCAGGAAGGTGAGGCTGTCCTGATGCCAAGGCGGTTGCCGCCAGCTGGAGTCATGCTAATGCCCCTTTGCTGTGTGCTACAGATTTTTATTTTTTTCAAATTGAAGTGAAATCAGCTAAATGAAGGTTTCCTTCAGAATTTTAGGCCCATGTGTCTGTGCAGTAGTTCAAAAGTCACACAGTAAAGAATGCACAGTGAAGATTTCTAATCCTGCCCTGTGACAGAGGGGTCACTCTGACAGTGATTATCAGGGCCGTGACTTCTCTTTGCCTCTCTCCTGCCTGCCTAATATTTCCCACGACAGGACACTACCTTGGCGTAAGGAACTGCGTTGGCGGACTGTGGTCAGTCAGGAACAATAAGTTATTACCAATGGTTTCTAAACTGTTTTGAGTATCAGTTTGCCTGTAGAGCCAAGTTTAAGTCAATTAATTCAAGGTGTGTCTTTAAAGTATTTAGCCTGAAATTGGATTGGGGAAGGGTGTGGTGGGAAGAAGCTTTGGCTCCAGAGATTCCAAAGTGGGCGATACCTGAAGGGTGTCTGCAGGAATATAGACATAAGAGGATGCGAATTTGTACTGCATCTTAACTTATTAAGGAAAGATTTCCAGGGGCACAGAGAGGTGGTTTTTTTTGTTGTTTTGTTTTTTGTGGTGGTAAGGCAAATAAGATTGGGACTCTGTAGTCAGAAGGAGCCACTTGGAACCAGGTGTGGTGGTGCACGCTTGTAATCCTAGTGCTTCAGAGGCTGAGATGGGAGGATTGCAGGTTGAGGCCAGTGTGCAGTTTCTTAGACTCTGTTTCAAAATAAATAAAATTGGACTGGAGGTATAGTTCAGGGGTAGAATGCTATTGGGTTCAATCCCCAGTGCCACACAAGAAAAAGAAAAAAAAAAAAAAGGAAAAAGCCACTTGTCAGCTAGTGTGACTCCTGCTCCTCCTCCTCCGGGCCTTACTCTCTTTTCCCTTCTTTCTGAGGAGGACAGCACAGCAGATAGCAGAGAAAAACCTAGGTGAGGGGTGGTCTGAGGATCTACTCCCAATTTCGGACACTTGGAAGAGGGTGCCCAGCCCCTTGGCCTTTGGGATCTGCCCAGTCAAGCATGAATGGCAGGCAGCCAGTCAGGAGGCGCGATTCCTCCCCTGAGTTGCTGTGTGGCCTGGACAAGCTACTTCACCTCATCTCGATTTTCATAGCTATAAGGCATACGTATTAATAACTTTTAGATAGATAGTTTTATAGTACAAAATCTTAATTCTCTACTATATAACTTGGGAAGATTTTTATAGAATGATTTTATAGTGTAAAGTACCTGAAAAAAAGTTTATATATATATATGTCTTTTATTGCTTAAAACCTTCCAGGGGCAGCTCCAGTGTACTTAGAATAAAATGCAAGTACCTCATGGTGATCCAGAGACTGCACATGAGCTGGGCCCTGCTTCTATTCCTAAGCTCATCTTGTACTTATTTTTTTTTCTTATGGTACTTGAGGATTAAACCCAAAGAGGGTGAGCGTTCTAACTCTGAGTTACACCCCAGCCTTATTTTATTTTTATCTGGAAACAAAGTCTTGCTAAATTACTGAGCGCTGGCCACCCCCCTGTGATCCTCCTGTTGCGGCCTCCCAAGTACTGGGATTAGCTTGCTCTGTACTCTGGCTGTGCTGGTGTTCTCTCCTTCCTTTGAACTGTAGCTTCTGCTTGCATCTCTACAGGGTTGGCTGCTTCCTGTTACTCAGGCCTCAGCTCCAGGCATCTTTCAGAGAGGCTTTCCGTGGCCATCCAATCTAAAGTAGTATGTCCCATTGTTATAATGTATGATATCGCCATTACACACTGCTTCATATTATTTTACAGGGTTGTATTTTCTTTCTGGTACTTGTCACTCTCTGAAGTTATCCACTTGCTGGGTTCACCAAGTTCTCTTCCACACATTCACACCAGAATGTGAACTCCTGGAGAGTGGATATTGTCTATCTTGTGTCTAATATATGCCCAGCACCTTGGACAGTGTCTGGCCACGTGCAGACCCTTTGAAAATAGTTATAATGTTATGAATGAATGAATATACCTGCACATTGGCTGGGCAAAAGAAAAAGAACTACCATTGTTGAATATGTACCATGTATCCAACATTAGGATCTGATCACTTTATGTATGCATCTTATTTAATCCCCTCAGCAACCCTGGGGGAGGTGGTAGTATTATGTAAGTGGGGAGCTGGTGCTTAGGACCTTAAGGAGCTTGTCCAGGGTCACAGGATTCTGGAGAATTTCAGCCCAGGGCCCCCAACTCTGAAACTCCTGCTGTTGCTAGAATGCCAAACTGCCTTACAGATCCCTGATGTCAAAATATAATTACATCTTTAGGATTTTTTTTTTTTTTTTTTTTTTTTTTTGCAGTACTGGGGATTGAACTCAGGGGCATTCTACCTCCGAGCTATACCCCCAGCCCTATTTTTTATTCTTTATTTTGAAACAGGGTCTCACTAAGTTGCGGAGTGCCTCACTAGGTAGCTGAGGCTGGCCGCGAACCGGGATCCTCCGGTCTCGGCCTCCCGAATGCTGGGATTACAAGCGTGC
>PVLC010017898.1:0-32878 GCA_004027655.1 Graphiurus murinus
TAGCTTTAATTGAAGTTTGAATGTTATAAACAGTTAGATGTCTGGCTCTAGCCTGCATTCTAATACCATCAGCAGAACAGAGATGGGAAGCATAAACAAACCTTTTAACTAGATTACAGTCTCTAAAATGGCCAAGACATCCTTCAGCACAAGCTCCAGTATGATCAATGTAGAAGAAGGAATATGATTTTGGAATTATGTTAAAAAAAAAAAAGCCTCTAAATTTCTGTCATTACAGGAACATGTATTTGATTTTCTAATTATTTTGATGTTGAATATTTATTAAATGATAAATTCTATGGTTAAACAAAAGTCCTTTTGTTCTTACATAGTAGATGTTTTTTAGATCAGTATATCCTAAGTAAAAAAGCTATTTAAAAAAAAGTCAATACTTTAGTTTGTTGAATGTGGAATACTTCCCTCCCCCAACACAGTGAGTGATACAGTCTAAATTATTATTTTTAGATCCTAAGAACATTATTAATGTATGGATTAAGTTAATTGACGGCCAACAGATTACTGGACATTTCTGGACTAAAAGTGTGTAAAAATAATAGCTGTGACTACAAGGATAAACCTAAATATAATTTAGCACTCAGTCAAGAAACATTTTATGTTCACTTATAACTTCTGAGATACATTCAGTTAAAAAGAAAAAACGCAGCACAAAAATGTAAGCTTTAACACTAGCAACAAACAGAAAAATTTCCTTTCATTGCTGCAATCTTGATTGGTTGGCAAAAGAACTCAGTAAGGCATCGATGTCCAAAAATTTTTCTCCATTGCAAAGCTGGCAATTGAATTACGTAACTAATTCCAGTCCTTTAAAACAATACATTCTAAAGATCTACTCAATGATACAGAATTTAATTACAAGTTCTCTAAGAAAAGGTTTTATAGGTCAACTGAAATAATGACTCAAAAATTTGTTACATCCAACTCTGAAATATAAGCTTTATATCAGGTTCAATATCAAATTATCATTTTTCCATTATGACCAGCTACATTGGAAGATTTACCTTAACACATGTTAAAACTAAATCTCACCTTTTCTCTTTGAAGAGTTATACTGAGATAGCCCTTCTGAGATAGCCCTTCTGCGATGTTAAATGATATAGATATATATATATAACTGAAATGAATGCTAAAGAGTTAGAATACTTACTTTTAACTGAATTACTTTCAGATTATCTAAGAAAATATTTGGGATTATAGATTTATTCTATCCCACTGATTATTTATATAGTTCTTACATGTCAGAAGCAATCTCTAATAAATTTTCCTTTCTGAACTATAATGTATGATACAGAATATTTCTTTATCATTTAAAAATGTTTCCAAATTCTGTAGGCCATAATGCACTGTTATAACACTCATAGGATGGTAGAGTCAATATAAGCATATAATTTGAATGTGTATTTACTTGGATTGGATATAAAAGTTACTTGATTAATGAAATTTAAAAATTGCTCTTTTTTCTTAAAAGCAAAAGATGAAAATGTCAACGGGTTAGCTGGATCAAAAAGTATTTTAATTCAGTATCTGTTTTAAAGAACAACTATAAAGTAGGCATCTAAAGAATTCATAAGTTGTCTATCCTTATACTAAAAATATTTCGACTTTAGTACTAAAAAGAGAACATTAAACTTAATTCTATATATGTAATGTAATTATGAAAATATTGTATGACAGTCCTGAATGTAATGTGTATATGTATGTGTGTGTGTATATATATATATATATGTAAGTATATATATATATATATGCCAGACACTATAAACTAGACAATATAAACTATTCTTTGTTTAGAGTTATTACACCACCAGCAAATTTATATACAACTTTTTATTAAATATTCATTGTGTTGCATATTACTGGAAGCTCCAAACTTCATATAACAAAATGCTAGATGTTATTTGACATACGTTAAAGGAAGTTCAATATAAATAAGCCCAAATGTAATTTTCATCATACAAAGAAAAGAGTGACTTTCTGAATACTTTAAGTAGCACATTGGTCTGCATCTATGTTTCTTATAAAGGGTTGGGGAGTTTGTTTTTCTTCTCATTGTACACTTTCAGGAATTTTCCATCACTATTAAGCTATTGGGGCCATAATTTTATTAATGCTTACCAGAGCATAGATTGACAAAAATTCTTTGCTGTGATTGTGTTTTGAATTAGAAAGTGTCATAAATGTAATGTGATAGAGTATTTTGCCACTGTATAATGATAAAATGCTGTTTGTTTAGTAATCAGTTTCCTCATTTGTAACATGAGGATACTAATACAAAGCTCCTAAGGACCACTGTAAGGACTAGCTGAAATTGACATATTTATAACTGTGCTGCACTCTTAAAATAAATGATAACTATGACTATTACTAAAATAGAGATTTAAGAATGAATGTGAAAGAGATCAGAATTTACTACTCAGAAGTCTACTGACCTTCCCAAGATAGCATGTCAGCAGAGGCATTCAATTCTTTTTTAAATAGTGAATCAACATTATTCTAAAACATACACATTAAGGAGGATGGAGTGAATGCATTATTTTTTTTCTCTAATATATTTTTCAATTACATATGAAGGCTATGACAGGAACTGAGAAAAGATTTTTTTTTTGTTTTTGAAATATCCATATACTAAGAAACTTCCATCTTCTTTTACAAACGCTATGGAAGCAATATCACATAATTAGAATTGAAACTGTTTTAGTCTAAAACTGGGAAGTCTCTTACAGATCTTGGAATAATATATCTAGTATATACTAAAAATTCCAAACTCCTAAAACATGGATTACTGGATAATAATTAGATCACATTGTTAGATTTGTTTAAAATATGATAGAACATCTAAAAACTCAAAATGAAAATTTACAATATTTTCTAATAAACCATGAAAGACATCCTATTATAGGAGATGTAAAGTGTTCTTTTTAAGGGGTGGGGGGGTTAGTGGGGATAGAACCCATGGACATTCTACCTCAAGCTACAGCCCCAGTCCTTTTTTATTTATTTATTTTTGATGTTGTTGTTTTTGAAAGAGGGTCTTGTTAGGTTGCTGATAGTCTTGCTACAGTGCTGACGTTGTCCTAGAAGCTGCAATCCTCCTTTCTCAGCCTCCCAAGTATTAAGATTACAGGTATGTGCCACCATGTCCAGCTTAAAAGTTACTTTTGAGAAAAAAAAATTAACTTTGGAGAGTTTGAACTTTTTGAGTGTGGGGGTGGTTAATGAACAGTTTTGATAATCTTCAAAAAAAGAATAATGGTTAGCAATAAAAATCCTCTAATGGTGGCCACATAGACTATTTTCATGGTCTAAATTGAGTGAATTATATACAGAATAGAAATATCTAGAATACAATATTAAGTGGAAATTTTTTCTTTATGCTCTTCTGTTTTAATAAAATACAGCAATATCTTTCTTAAACATACATTTTCCCCACCTAACAGTATCCATTTAGTTAATATAAAATTTATTTACTTGAATCAAAATAAAGATATGACCGATACACTTGTGGAATACAAGTAAGAAGGAAATCTCTTCACATTAAATTGCAGAGACCATCCTTGTTTTTCACATGCCTAGCACAGTGCCTGACAGACAGCAGATGCTCCATATATGTTTAATGAATAGCTACGTACAAACTGTTTTGCACATACATTGAATATCCAGACAACTTTGCAAAGGTACATAAGTTGGACATAGACTTTCTGGCTGACTTCATGGGGTCCCACTGATGACTAGGAGTAAATCTTCACATCCATAGAAAACTGGAAAGTTGATAATTGTCTGGGTAAGGACCAAAAAAACAAAGTCAGGGAAACATGTCACCTAAGTAACAGTTGCTTTATAGAGCTGGTAAAAGCGGCCTAACCATTCCAACAACCTATTGTACCATTCACTCAATGAAATGAAGTCTAAATGCATCTTGAACATTTACAAGTATATTTTTAAGTGGAATTTTTTTTTTTTATCAGTGCTTATTCAAAAATCACTTTTGCCAAATTCCATCCCAAATAAGGGCTAAAAGTTAATAGGTTTTTACTTCTTATTTTGATTACTACATTGTTAAACAGTATTTAATTTGTTAATTAGAAAAAGTGAGAACCACAGTAGTGATAAAAAGAAAAGTTCTCAAGAAAAAAAAATTCATGCCAGTGAAAACTGTAGCAGGGAGGAAGGGAAAAGGGAGGAGAGGGAAAGAATCTCACTTTTGGGAGTAAAGAAATTCAACTATGTCTAACAAACAACCAAAAGGGCATACTGTATACCAGGCATTGTGCTGAAAGTATAAGATATATAAGTTTTAACAAGATAAAAACCTTTGTCCTTATGTAGTTCATTAAGATAAGACTCACATGTAAACATTTATAACACAACATGAATTTTATTTCTTTTTATATTTATGAGACCTTAATACAAGAATAATAAGTATATTTTCTGATTAATTGGAAGGTCAGAGAAAACAAGCATTAGAGGAAGCCAAAATAATTCTCAAAATACTAATAATCCATGACAGTTGAAATTAGTACTTTAAACGACCAACAGTTCATTGAATTATAAATGGACAAAATCATAGCTCTAATGCTATTTACCTTAATATTCTTAGAAAATGTCTCCATTTAAAACTTTTTCAGTGCTATATATAGAATTGCGCATGACAGTTTCACTTCTGACAAAGATCAATGAGGTAACTCTCATGGTAAGTATTAACAGACCTAAGCTCTCTGGACCCTGTGCTGCTCTCCATTCATAGGACTTAGAACTTGGGTAAGTCCCTCAAGCTCTCTGAACTTCAGTAGAATAGAAAATCAAGAGTTAGATAAAATGACCTCCACGATACCACTGAGCTGAAAAATTATCATCCTAAACTATCAACATTCTTGATACTTAAAAATAAGTCATAATAATAAAATATAATACAAAGTTTTCTAAGTATAAATCACTATCCAACTGAGGGGAAATTTTGAATCGTCAAACTACAAAGGGCTACCCTGGGGATGATAGGATAGGAATGCTTTCAAAAGAAAATAGAAAAAAGTAAGAACAAAGTAAAGGCAACACTAAATTTTTATGCTTCTGCCTACTGGGCAACTACTACCCCAATTACCTACACAAGCTGCTTACTTGAATTTGATTTCTTTGCTAAGTTCTACTTTGTATCTCTTATCTACTTTGTATCCTTAACAGGTTGTTGCCCAAAGGTGTAGGCAAAAAAATCTTTTCCTGGACCTGGAATAGTAGTATTGATGTTGGGAGAAAAAACTTGAACTTGGCACAGATTTCTGCTTAAGTGAACCAATTACACCTTCAGAGAAAGGTAAGAAACTGTTTAACTGTATATCAGAAAATGAGAGAAATAAGACTTGTTTACTGCTACACAGTTTTTTCTTGTCGTTGTTTTTTGCTATGTGTAAATGTCTACTTTTACACCCAGTTGGTAATTCATATTTTACAGAACAACTTTCTCCATATATCATGCTTTTCAGTTACTAAAATATGAGTACATAACGTGTTGGCTTTACCATTCAGAAAACAGAAATTAAAAGTATCATGTATTTAGAATATTTATGTCAAATATCTTTACAGGTTTATATTTCTTCAATTCTTTCTAGTTGATCAAATTGCTGTTTTCATATTGCCAGTCTGATCACAAAATTGCTGCTTTACAGAAGAATATTTTTTTGCTGACATAAATTATGGGATCAGAGATATCAATGCAGTTACAAAAAAAAAGTGTGTGTGTGTGTGAGAGAGAGAGAGAAAGAGAAAGAGAGAGAGAGAGAGAGAGAATGTGTGCATCCATCTTTAAGGAAAAGATAAAGAAATATATATATATATATAAAACAAAATACCATTTCCCAATGCAAGCCCCAGTAAAAGGCCTCTATCAGAATCATACTATCTAGCATTTATGATATAAAATACAGCACTGAATGAAAGCTATTCATTAAGAACATACCATGTGAAAAATGGACAATAGTGATTTTTATCAAGATTGTTATTCTATAAACCTAAACCTGGATTTATCTTTTAATTCATATCTAACAGCAATTAATATACGAATAACTTCATGATTCCTTTGACTTATGAAAATATATTTTAGAAACGTGTCTCCTTTCATATATAGTGAGCAATCTGCTTTAGTTCCCCAAGAGATGAAAAACTCATCTCAATTTACAACAGAAAATAAATAATTCAGTTAAAACTGAAAGTGGTAACAATCCAGCAAACTATTGATGGAGAGGTTTGGTCTTCCCTGCAGCCAGAACAACTTAAAGTTTTCAATGGGGATTACTTGTTCAGACAAGTTACAGAGATTAGAAAAATTCTCAATTATAAAAGAGCTAATATTCTCCTCTTATATGGAAAATAAATATCAAGAATGTATGTGGGAAAAGGCAATACCAGTAGCATTCAAACTTGAAGCTCCGAACTTTATATGCTCATACGTGAAACAAATATTTAAGAAAAATGCAATGATACAAGTCAAATCCTAACCAAAGGCCTCTACAAGTAAAAAAAAAAATGGAAATTTTCGATGCAAGTCAGACAAAACGAAAAAAATGGAGAAAATAAATTCCAAACGCAAAAACCAGTCAAGTCTTCCAACCCTAAAGCCAATATCCAAATCACATACAGGACCAAAAAGGGGAAAGTACTCAGGTCTACAAATGGATAGGCAGTTCCAATACAATCCAGAACCCGACATTTTCCCACTCAGAAACAAATGCAGTAGAGCTTTTCCTGAGGAAAGAGAAAAAAAGCTCTCCAAATGAATTTTTTTAAGTGACATCTAGAAAGTGTGCCTCTTTCTGTCTCTTTCCCAGGCGCCTCATTGGAGGAAGGAGGGGGTTGTTTTTGTATTCTCCCCCACTGGAGCAAGGCACAATCAGATGTTAGCTGGAGGAGCAAAACCACTTTTGACAACAGCAAATAAAAATAAAAGTGCCCTTCCTCCTCTGACAGGATAGACACCCCACCACACACATGCCTCCTCACTCCAACCCCTCCTACACCCCCCCCCCGAGCACCACCCCCTCCTCACCCCGGAGCTCCACTGCGTATGAGGTTTGGTGCTACTGTTGCCCCGGAGTGAAAGTCAGAGCCAGAGGAAGGCAATGAAGCCCCCACAAACACACTTACCTTTCCTGCCCCCCACTTTTGAGTGCCTTCCCTGGAGCTGTGGAGGATGACACAAAGGGTAATAAAGGGGGGGGAGTGGAGGAGGAGGAGGCGAAGGAGGAGGAGGAGAGCTGGGGAAGTGGCTGCTCCTGGGTGTAGTGAGATGTCTCCAGCCAGGGCCAGGCAGCAGTAGCAGTAGCAGTAGCAGCAGCAGCAGCAGCAGTAGCAGCAGCAGCAGCAGCAAAGGGTCTGTGTTGCTAAGAGGCTTTAGGTCTCTTTCTCTCCTCCTCTCACGGCCAAAGAGAAGGAGGGTGGAGGGGGCTCAGGAGGGAGGCGAGTGGAGGGGCGAAGGGGTAGGAGTCGTGGATGGGGGTTTTCGAAGAGGCAGAAACTCCTTCTCCTCCTCTCTCAGGCTCAATCCCCCTCTCAGGGCTCGGGGCTGGAGGGTGGGGGAAGGAACTCAGCTGCCTTCCCCGCACCCCCCTCAATTCAAGGTTGAAGTGGGGTAAAATTAGTGTCCTGTCCCTTTAAAAATAGAAATAAAAGGTGCCCCCCCTCTGCCACTGCCTCTCTCTTCATCATCAGCTGCTGCTGCTGCTGGGGTCTCTCTGCTTGGGGGGGGAGGGGGGGTTCGGGTAGAAGAGCCTGAAGGCACTCACTGCGCATGTCACTCTCTGACGGGAGGCTGGTTGGTTGAAGGCAGGAGGAGGGGGAGGGGAGGAAATGAGATGTTTTCCCAGAAGGCTCCGAGGTGCTCGTGACCCGGAAGACATTGTAGCAGGGGGTAGAGGGGCGGGGGCGGGGAGGAGGAGGAAGTCGCTACTCTTTCAACACTCCCAGCTCCCTCCTCCCTCCACCAGTAAAGTGGAGGAACGGAAGTGGGCGTGAACGAAGGCGAAGGGAGGTCACGTGTCTGGGCGGGCGGGGTCGGAGGGAAAGGCGGCGCGTGCGCGGGGCATGCCGGGAGTGGTTGTGTACTGTTGGCGGTAGCAGGTGTATCCGTGCGGAGAAGGTGGCGAGTAGAACCTGGGAAGCCAAATCCACTGTCACGGGATTCCGGCTTTGCTCTATAAAGGCAGGTTTTTCTGCAAGAGGTAATATGGGTTAGGTAGGCCCTACAATGAAAGTCAGGGTCACTAATGGTCAAAGGCGAAAAGAAAGTGGTGGGATTGGAGTCGGCCAGAGAACGTGGGAAGGGGGCAGGCTTGCCTAGGCCGGGCTGGCTGAAACCAGGAGGACTTCTTCCGTCTGGTGGCCTCCCGGTGACCTCGACTGTTCCCTAACTGGTGTAAGGAGCGCCGAGGACACGAGCTCCCTCAGGGGATTGTAGGTGAGGTGCGTGATGGTTTGGGTGTTCAGAGAACATTGGATCTGTGAAGCCTCAGCTGGCGATTCTAACGACTTCCCCAGCTGAAAGCAGGCGATCTCTCCCGAGAAAGAGATGCCAGGCGTGTGAATTTTGACCAGCCACATCAATAGTGTTGCTTATATTGAACGTTGTGTCCCTCATACCTTACCTTGCAACCCTCTTGGAATTCTACAGTGGCTGTAGGGAAGGAACAAGCTGGGAAGGCTTCCCTTCGTGTCTTGCGTTATTGCTTCAACACAATGCCTATGCCTTTTCTCAGAGGGGTGTGTGTGGCATTGTGTAGTCCTTGATAGTGTTACCATTGATAGGGAAGTGACGTCATTAAAGTTTTCCTTCCCTCTAGTGGAAATGAGAAATTTTTTAAGCGTTTGGTCTTTTCACATTTATTTCGTACAGTCTTAATTAAAGACGCTCCAATTTTTCAATTGTCTTATTTTGTAAAGATACTTTGAAGGATCATCACTTTTATGTGTTTTAACTAAGTATCTAAAATTTCTCATGTTTAATTCTACTGTAGGTTCTTTAGGGTATCAACTAAAGTTAATATTCTACATTTTACTTCCTACATATTTTGGCAGTGGTACCTAGGTACGCATCATTGTCTAATGCTTACTACTTTCTGTGTGTACAGTAATATCAGATGAATTAAAACTAAAATGTGTCTTAAATTTCTCTGTATTTGGAAAACAAATATCTACCAGTTTGTAATAGAAAAAAAAAGACAGGAAGTAACTAACATGCTTTAGATATAACTTTTAAATCTTTTTTTAGAATGACACTAAATATATAGAAAAGTACACAAAGCATACATGTAGAGTGTAATAATAAAGTTAACTCTGTAAATACTACCAATTTAGGAACTAAAACATAGGTGGCACCTGAGAGCTGTCTCTCTCCTGAGAAGTACCCCCCATCCATTCTTGACATTCCCCCTTCCTCTTCTATGATTTTAACATTATCCTGATTTTTCTGACAATTTCTTACTGTTCTTCTATTATGTTTGAACCACCTATGAGGGCATTCCCAAACAATACAGATTAGTTTTGCCTGTTTTTGTTTTTATATGTAAGTGGATTGTAGAGTATGTGTTGTTTCGAATCCTTTTACTCATATTGCTAAAATTTGACCCAGATGGCATATATAGAACTACTTTCAGTTGTTTCATTGTGATGTAGTAATATGTAATATGTACAGTATAGTAAGTGCTTTTCAGAATAAGTCACAATTAATTTTAGTCTAGTATCAATGGACATTTGGATTATGTTCAGTTTTCAGTAATTAGGAACAATGCCACTATGAATATTCATATATATATACATTCTTTTGCACATACCCTTTATTTTTTTTTAGATTACATATGTTTATTTCCAACTTCTCTAGATTATGCCAAACTTTTCCATAGTGGATATATCAATTTATATTTCAACAGCCATGTATGGTAGATCTCTTTATTTCTGCAGTCTCACCAACAATTATCCTTCACATTTGCCAACCTGGCTACAATTGTAATTTTATCTTACTATTGCTTTTAATTTATGCTGTCCTGGATACTAATGGGTGAACATTTTTTCAAAAATATATTGGCTATTTGGATTTCCTTGTCTAGAATTTTCATTCTAGTCATCCAAGTCTTGTGCAGTTTTTCTGTTTACTCAATGATTTGTAGCACTGTAGTAAATATCTTCTCTGTGTTTTCTTCTTGGATAATAACTTTATTTAGTTCCTCACTGGCTTATATGCTGAACTATACTTACTTGAATTTTATATGTAAATTTTAACTCCGCATAACGAGCTCTGTACTTATGCTATCCCATACAATGACCACTAGCTGCATGAGGCTTCTGTTGTTGTTGTTGTTGTTGTTTTGCAGTACTGGGAATTGAACCCAGGGGCATTCTACCTCTGAGCTATGCCCCAATCCCTATTTTTATTCTTTTTTTTTTTTTTTTTGCGGTACTGGGGATTGAACTCAGGGGCATTCTACCTCCAAGCTATACCCCCAGCCCTATTTTTTATTCTTTATTTTGAAACCTAGTCTCACTAAGTTGCGGAGTGCCTCACTAGGTAGCTGAGGCTGGCTTCGAACCCGGATCCTCCGGTCTCAGCCTCCCGAATGCTGGGATTACAAGCGTGCGCCACCACGCCCGGCTTATTCTTTATTTTGAAACAAGATCTCACTAAGTTGCAGAGGGCCTCACTAAATAGCGGTGGCTGGCCACTAACCTGCGATCCTTCTGTCTTAGCCTCCCAAGTAATGGGATTACAAGCGTGTACCACCATGCCTGGCTTGTATGAGGTTTATGAACACCTGAAATTTGGGTAGTGTCACTGAGAAATTGAGTTTTTAGTTTTATTTAGTATTAAATTTGAAAGCTGAGACTTGAGTTCTTGTAAAACTTTTGTTTGGAACAACTTGGATACATAAATCTGCTTTTCAACTGTAAATTTTATAAAAATATAAGTCAAGTATTTTTGACAGTTTAGCATATGAATTTTGATGTTCTGTATATTTAAAAATAAACACCAGGTTTCAAAGATATACCGTGACAACAGAATGTAAAACATTCACCTTTTCATTATGATTCCATCCTGAAATTATATTTTCTAGCCAGGCGTGGTGGCGCACGCTTGTAATCCCGGCATTTGAGAGGCTGAGACCTGAGGATCCGGGTTCGCGGCCAGCCTCAGCTACCTAGTGAGGCAATCCGCAACTTAGTGAGACCCGGTTTCAAAATAAAGAATAAAAAATAGGGCTGCGGGTATAGCTCGGAGGTAGAACGCCCCTGAGTTCAATCCCCAGTACCGCAAAAAAAAAAAAAAATTATATTTTCTCCTTGTTTTTTAAATGTGAGTACTAGAAAATTTTTAATTACTTATGTGGCTATATTCCAGTTGGACAGCAATGTTCTCAGCCATCAGTGGTTTACCAGTTTCTTTGCTAATGTCCTCTTGTATTCCTGAATGGCCTTATGGAATCTTTTTCCTTTTACAGTCTTTAGAAGTTCCTGAATGCAGAGATCTTGTTGACCAAGTCCCTTAATTTTTTGGTTACCTTAAAATGTATTTGTTTTGCTTCAATCTTACAGAATGATTTGATGGTATTGTTGGTTTCTTGTTACTTGTTTTTCATTATTTTGAAGATAACATGTTGGTTCCATTATTGATTTTAAAAAGTGGGCTGCCAATCTCATTCTCTCTGCTTTGAAGGAAATCTGTCTTTTAAATATATTCTGTTTCTTTGTGATGTTTCTATGAACCCTACTTCAGATTCATTGAAATTCTTGAATCAATGCATCACTGTGTCTTTTTTTTTTTTTGTAGTGGGGCTTGAACCCAGGGTCATTTTACCTCTGAGCTACACTGCCCCCCCCCCCTTTAGTTTGAAACAGCCAGGTGCAATAGTACATACCTGTAATCCTAATACTTGGGAGGCTGAGATAGGAGGATTGCAGGTTTGAGGCCTGCCTCAGCAACTGAGTGAGACACCCAGCAACTTAGAAAGACCCTGTTCCAATTATTTTGTGTGTTTGATACTGGAGATTGCACCAAGGGACATTCTACCTCAGCTACACCCCCAGCCCTTTTTATTCTTTATTTTGAAACAGAGTCTCCCAGTGTTGCTGAGGCTGGCCTTGAACCTGCTATTCTCCTGTCTTAGCTTCCCAAGTACTGAGATTACAGGTGTGCATCACCATGCCCAGTGTGTATCAGTGTCTTTTTAATACAGTGGTTCTGTTTGTTCTCATAATTTCTAGGTATCTACTGAAAATTATAATCTTGGATTTTATTGCTGTAGTTCATTAACTATGTATGACAGATAATTCCAGTTTCTAAATTTTTTATGCATCTGTTTCTTCTGGCTCATGATTTTTTTTTCCTTGTGTGCCAATTGTTGTCTTTAAAAAATTATAGGAATATATGTGTTCCAGGATAATGGTATCTTTCTTTTTTTTTTTTTGGTATCTTTCTTAAGAAGGGAATCTTTTTTCTAGGAAAGATGCCTAGGTCTGCTACCAGTTTCAAGTCACTTTTCATATTCAAGTGTTGGGATTCTTCATGTTATACATATTACATAAAGTAGGATTTCAAATTCATATGAATTCTGTTTATAATTTCCCCCTATGCTAATGATGTTGCCCTTAAGGTCTCAACTTAAATTGGATAATGGTTTATCTTGGTGCCTAGCTTTGATAGGTTTTGTGCTTTATATTTTACCACAATCCAGCAAAGCCTCCAGAGGCTCAACCTTGTTTTTTAGCCTTTTTTTTCTGCATAGGCAAATGTCCTCAGAACAGAAGTCACCTGCAATGGGATTTATTTCTAGTTAACTTTCTCATAGATTTTGGCATGTAATTTCAAACTGCCTTGTTTCTTTTACTTTATTATGAAATTCTTTGTTGACTCAGCAGGAAGTTTGGTCCAATCTGTCATTACCATAAGTGGAACCCTCATCTACTTTCTTATTTTTGAGACTTAACCGACAAATATACTTGATACTTCTAGCAAATGGTTTAGTAATACTGAGGAAATGGAGAAAATATTTAGAAACTATACAAACACTGAATGGTCTTCTACCAAAAACCAAGGTGCCAGTGAGAAGATCATACTTATCACTTCTCCTTCTAGTATTTTTAACTGCCTGTGTTGGCAAAACAATGTAAGATTAGTTTGTTTTTTTTTTTTTTTTTGCGGTACTGGGGATTGAACTCGGGGCATTCTACCTCCGAGCTATACCCCCAGCCCTATTTTTTTATTCTTTATTTTGAAACCGAGTCTCACTAAGTTGCGGAGTGCCTCACTAGGTAGCTGAGGCTGGTAAGATTAGTTTTGTCTCTTTTTTTACTGTGTATAAACAGATTGTACACTGTGTATCAGTTTAATCTTTTTAACTCTACTGTCACTAAGATTTAACCCTGTTAGTACACTTAGCCAAAGTTCATATAGGTTTGTTGCAGTAATGTTTATAGTATAGTGAGAAGATGGGGAAATTGTGGGGCATTTTAGGGGGGAAAATGAAATCTACGTCATCCATATTAGTAGCCTAAAATTGAAAAAACAAGAGGAAGCAATGTAAGATGGTTCCTAAAGATACAGCGTTTAATACCAAAAGAACCATTTTAGGACTATTTGCCTCTAAGGAGGACAAATAGGTGCTGTGGCAACCACCTTATGCAGAATCATACCCTTTGTGCAGGGGTAAAGGCCCACCTATATTAGTCTACCATGGTATAAATAGGACAGGAGATATGAGAGAGAGCCTAACCTGTGACAGAGCTATGAACTGTCTAAATAAGATGCCCTGTAGAATTATTTTTGTTTACTTTTGAGACTGTTAAAACAGAAAACTCCTTAAAAATATTTTCTAATTTCATTAACTTGGCTTATACTGTAGAAGCAAATGTGATTAAAAAATAAAACTGAGTTAAGTTAAAACATACAATTTTTGCTAGAAACAAGCTTTCTGTGTATCCCTACTTTCCCTCTTACCCAAGCCTTTCTACTGTTAACCCAGTTTCCTCTATTACTAAGTTTTTCTTTAGTGTGATTTTACAATTAATGAAGCAATGTTGAAACATTATTATTAATATAAGTCCATACATTACAATAGAGATCAGTCCTTGTATTGTACGTTCTATGGAGTTACACAAATGGCATGTATTCACCATTACAATATTATATAGACTAAGTTTATAGCTCTAAAAATTCCCTGTGTGCTCCTCTTTTCCACTGATCTCTTAACAATCTCATAATTTCTATAGTTTTGCTTTTTCTATAATCCGTGAAGTTGAATCATAAAGTATGTAGCATTTTCTTATTGGCTTCTTTCATTTAGTAGTAGGCATCTGATGATCTCCCATTTCTTTTCATGGCTCAGTAGCTTACATTTTTTTTAGTGCTGAATAATATTACATTGTGTGGGTTTATCATTTTATCTTTCTTCTATGTTTAGGCATTTATAAATAAAGGTACTAACCAAATGTGGTATTAGTCCCACTTAGGGGAAGGGAGTTAGGAGGAAGGGTAATTTAAACCTATGAACTCCATATCATCCAGAGCAACACAGCAAAATCCCATCTCAAACGATAATAATAATTAATCAAGTTACTGTAAAAAGGCATAAGACTTTTGGACCTATGTTTTCAACTCACTTGAGTATTGCTGGATTGTATAAAACACTATATTCAGATTGGTAACAAACTGTCTTCCAAAGTGGATGTACCATTTTGCGTTCCTATTTGTAATGAATGAGAGTTCCCACTGCTTCACTTACTCACTAGCATTTGGTGTTTTAGCTATTATAATAGGTATGGAGTGATGTCTCATTGTTTCACTATGCGGTTCTCTAGTGACATGTGCTGTTGATCCTTTTTTTTTTTTTTTTCCCCTCCCTCCCTTCCTTCCTTCCTTCCTTCCTTCCTTCCTTCCTTCCTTCCACAGGGGATTGAACTTAGGGATATTGTACTTCTGAGCTACTCCCCCAGCCCTATCCATTTATTTTTTATTTTGAAACAGGGTCTCACCAAGTTGTTGAGGTTTACCTTGAATCTGTGATCCTCTCGTGTCTGCTTCCCAAGAACTGGGCTTACAGGCATGTGCCACCATGCCTGGCTTGATCATCTTTTCATATGCTATTTTGCCACCTTATTTAATGAGGCATTCAAATCTTTGGCATTTTTTAAACTGTGTTCTTAATTTTCAGAGCTCTGTATAATTGGGACACCAATCTTTAATCAGACGTGTAATTTTTGAGTATTTTCTCCCACTTGTGGCTATTTTCATTTTCTGAAGCATGCTATTTTCAGGACAGAAATTTTTAATTTTAATAAAGTCCAAATTAATCAGTTTTTTGTGTTTTTAGTGTTGTATCTAAGAACTCATTGCCACACCCAAGATCCTCTAGATTTTTTTTTTCCTCCATCTTTTTGGGGCTTTATAGTTTTGCATTTTACATTTCAATCCGTGGTCTATTTTGAGTTAACCTTTCTGATATGTCTAAGGTCTATGTCAACTCATTTTTGGTAGGTGAATGTCCATTTGTTCCTCCTGCATTTGTTGAAAAGACTGTTCTTTCTCCATTGAATTGTCTTGATTCCTAACTAAGATTAGTTGACTATATTTATGTTGGTGTATTTCTGGGCTCTTTATTCTGTTCCATTGATTTGTCTACTCGTTAACCATTAGCATGCTGTATTAATAATTAGCTTTATTAGAAATGTTGAGATAGGATGGTTTCTGTCCTTTAACTTTGTTCTCCTTCAGTATTGTGTTGGCTCTTCTGTTTTCTGCCTTTCCATAAAATCTTTAAAATCCGTTTGTAATATCCACACAATAACTAGGTTTTATTTTGATTGAGACTGCATTAAATCTATACTCTTCCTATCTACCTGTGTACATGAAGTCTGTTTATCCAGATTTTCTTTCATTTCATTGGTTAAGAGTTTTGTAGTTTTCCTCATAAAGATCTTGTGCATATTTTGATAGATTTATATTCAAGTGTGTGTTGGTATGGGTGTGTGCATGCACTGTGTGTATGTGGTCACACATACACCACTCTTTTTAATTTGCAATTTTAGTTGTTCATCACTGGTAAACAAAACCAATATAGGAAAGCAATGGACATTTGAATATTAATCTAACTTATATCCTACTTAAAAATGTTTCATAGAATTTACCAGTGAACCCTTCAGAGTCTGGTGCTTTCTGTTATTGAAAGTTATTATTGATTCAATTTCTTTAAAAGATACAGACCTCTTCAATTTCATGTGTAAATTTTGGTAGATTGTGTCTTTTAAAGAATTGTTCCATTTCATCTAGGTTATCAATGCTGTGCATGTGGAGTTCATAATATTCCTTTATATCATTTTAATGTCCATTGGGTCAGTAGTGAAGGCCCCTCTTTCATTTCCAATTAACAATTTGTGTCTTTACTCTTTGTCTTAGCATTGTTAGAAGTTTATCAATTTTATTGGCCTTATCAAACAATTTTCATTTTGTTGATTTTCTTGATCCATATCCTGTTTTCAGTCTCATTGGGTTTTTTTTTTTTTTTTTTTTTCATTACTGGGGATTGAACTCAAGGGCATTCTACCTCCGAGCTATACCCGCAGCCCTATTTTTTATTCTTTATTTTGAAACAGGGTCTCACTAAATTGCGGAGTACCTCACTAGGTAGCTGAGGCTGGCGGCGAACCCGGATCCTCTGGTCTTAGCCTCCCAAATGCTGAGATTACAAGCGTGTGCCACCACGCCCGGCTTCATTGGTTTTTATTTTGGTTTAAATTTTAGATTGTTTTAAGTCTATTATATACATTAAATTGTATAAAGTTTCTGTGGACTGTTTGTGCTGTGTCTTACAAATTTGATGTTTTATTTTCATTTTGATCACAATTTTTTTTCTTGGGATTTTTTTTCCTTGGACTATTTGTTATTTAGAGGTATGTTGTTTAATCTGTATATATTTTGGGGGTTTTCCAGGTATCTTTCTGTCACTCATTCTACCCTAATTCCATTTTGTTTCTGAGCATATTTTGTATGGTTTCTATTCTGATATGTTTGTTAAGATGTGTTTTACAGCGCAGAATGTGGTTTATTTTGGTGAAGGTGTCATATGATCTTGGGAAAACATGCTCTTTTTATTGCATTATTGTATAAATGTCAGTTAGATCAGTTGGCTCATGGTGCTGTCCAGTTCTACTGATTTTCTGCTTGCTAAATTTGTCAGTTATTCTTAGAAATGTATTGATGTCTCCAGATCAGTTTTCTGTCATGATTGTTCTTTTTTCATTTTGTTTTGGATTCGTTGGCATTTGGGGGGGGGGGGTGCTGGGGATTGAACCAAAGCTCCATCTTGTGTTTCCATGCTTTGTTATTAGACACATACACATTAACACATTAAGAATTTTTATGTCCAAATTGAGAATTGACTCCCTTATTGTTAGGTAACATCTTCTCTTTTTTTGTTGTTTTAGTGATTGAACAGGTATTCAGTGACTGAGCTACACCACCAGCACTTTGTATTTTTTATTTTGAAACAGTCTTGCTGAATTGTTGAAGGTGGCTGCAAACTTGAGATCCTCCCATGTACTGAGATTGCAGGCATTTGCTAGCACTTCTGGCTTATTTTTGGTGTGTGTGTGTGTGTGTGTGTTACTGGGCATGCTACCTCTGTGCTACACCCCCAGCCCTATTTTATTGTTTTTTTGTTGTTGTTTTGAAACAGGGTCTTGCTAAGTTTCTGAGAGCCACACTAAACTACTTATGCTGGCTTGGAACCTTCAGTCATCCTGTCCTGTCTCAGCCTTCCACGTACTGGGATTACAAACTTGTGCCACTATGCCTGGCTCACATCTAGCTTATAATGCCCTTCATAGTCTTGATTTTTTTCCTTGCTCTGAAGTATCGTCTGTCTAAAATTAGTAGAGCAACTTCACCTTCCTTTTGACTGATGTTAAGAACATGTAATTTTATGTTTCTCTATATCTTTATATTTAAAGTGGGTTTCTTAAAACATATAATTGGGTCTTTTTAAAATATATTTTGGATAGATTTTAAAAAATCTATATCTACAGACAGGCTCTGGATGTGTGTGTGTACATACATAAGTACACTCATTTATTGATGCATTACAGTCTCACATCATAATAGACTTCATAGTGATAGTGACATATATACTTGGTGGGCTTTCCCTCAGTTCTCTTCCCATTCCCCCCTTCTCCATACATGATATTGATATTGGCTTTGGTATTCTTTATATATGCATATATATATGTGTGTGTGTGTGTGTGTATGTGTACACACACACACACATAATATCAATGGAAGTGATTCCTTCATTAATTCTCCTTCTCTTCCCCCTACCCTGGGCCACCTCCTTTGCTCCACCGGGGTTTCTCCTCCATTATCTAAAATCCCTCTTGTATCTCTGTTATTCCCTAACTTCTGAGAATGAGGGAAAACACATGACCCTTCACTTTCTATGACTGGCTCATCTCACTTAACATAATGTTCTCCAAGTCCTTTCATTTTCTTGCAAATCACATAATTTTATTTATTGCTAAGTAGAATTCCATTGTGTGTATATCCCACAATTTTGTAATCCATTCATCTTTTGATAGACACCCAGGTTGGTTCCATAATTTGGCTATTATGAATTGTGCTGCTATAAATATGGATATGCATGTATTATAACATTTTGATTTCAGTCTTTTTGGAAAGATACTCAGGAATGATGTAGCTGGATCATATGGTGGATCCATTCCCAGTTTTCTGAGGAATCTAGGCTCTGGTTTTTAATTGGTATACTTAGACTATTGACCTTTAAAATCGTTGTCCATAGAATTAGAATAATATTTTGCATGTTAGTTGCTGTTTTTCTTCATTGTCTTTATTCTTTTTTTTCTTTTTCTGCTTTCTCTGATTTTATTGAACTTTAATAGAATTCAGGTTTTTTTCCTCCTTGCACGGCCTATCAATTATAATTCTTTCTTTTTAAAAACTGGTTGCCATAAAGTTTGCAGTATGCATTTACAACCAATTCAAGTCCACTTTCCCCTCCCCCCCCAGTTTTGGGAATTGAACCTAGGAGCATTCTAACTTCATGCTACACCCCCCAGCCCTTTTGAAATTTTTTGTTTGTTTTGAAAATGGGTCTTGCTAGGTTGCTAAAGCTGTCCTGGAATCTTCAATCCTCCTTCTTAGCCTTTCCAAATACTTTGCCCAGTTCAAGTCCACTTTCATACCATACTACTTAAGGGGCAATGCAAGTACCACATAAGAGTATTCCCAGTTCTTACTTCCAACTACCTTTCACAGCACACCTAAAAGCCCTGCTCCTTTTAAACCAAAAATTATGCATTAGTCTTTTTTATACTAAAATCTAATTTGTCAAGACCATATTTGTTGAACAGTACTTTTATTGTATGTATATATCATGACTTAGTTAACCAATCTACGGAACTTTTTTATAGCCAGTGTTACATTAAACATCCTTGTGGTGCATATCTGTGGTGCATATCTGTAATTGTTTCTTATTAAAATCCTATAAGTGGAATTGTTGGATGAAAGGCAATCCAAAATTAAGGCTTCTACTAGTGTATTACCCTGACTATTAACTAAAACAAAATAATTTACTTTGCCAAAAATAAGGAAGAACTGCTTTTTTTTTTTTTTTTTTTTTTTTTTTTGTACTGGGGATGGGACCCAGGGGCATTCTACCTCTGAGCTATTTTGTTTTGAAACAGGATCTAAGTTGCTAAGGGCCTCACTAAGTTGCTGAGGCTAGCCATGAACCGGCAATGCTCCTGTCTCAGATTCCTAAGTACTGGGATTACAGGCTTAAACTGCACTTAGAAATGAGATTTGTTTTGTTGGGGTGTGAAAAGAATAAGGAATAAGGTTTTCCTATATATTGTACAGTGTTGTGTAACTAAAAGTTGTATGACATGTGATACTGTGTTTTTAAAACCAAACCAAAAAACATTTTTAGCACCCTCCTTCAAGAATAGCTGTTTTAAGATCATATTACAGTATAATTTTTTTTTCTTTTTCTTTTTCGCGATACTGGGGATTTAACTCAGGGGCATTCTACCTCCGAGCTATACCCCCAGCCCTATTTTTATTTCTTTATTTTGAAACAGGGTCTCACTAAGTTGCAGAGTGCCTCACTAGGTAGCTGAGGCTGACAGAGAACCCGGATTCTACAGTCTCAGCCTCCCAAATGCTGGGATTAAAAGCGTGCGCCACCCCACCTGACTGTTACAGTATAATTTTTAACTCACATTTTCATTTATCCTGATGATGTCACTCAAGCATGCTAATGAGAGATGGGGTGGAAGACTGTATATTCATAAGTAAAACATTGTTGGAGTACATTCTTTCATTGACTCTGGTGCTCAGGTTATACTAATTTTATCTGCTATGGCTCCTGCATAAGCTGGAACAATATTCTGTTCTTAGATTTTAGGAAATCAGGCATAGTGGTGCATACCTGTAATCCCAGTACTTGGGAGGCTGAGACAGAAGGATCACAGGTTCAAAAACAGCCTCAGCAAGTAGTAAGACTCTCATCAACCTAGTGAGATCCTATTTTAAAATTTTAAAAAATAATATTGCTGGGGTTGTAGCTCAGAGATAGAATGCCCCTGGCTTCCATCCCTAGTAACACACACACACACACACACACACACACACACACACACACACACGCTTTTAGAGAAGATTACAAGATTTTTGGGCTCATATCAGTAATTCTTAGAAATTCTTTAATAGTTTCTCTCCCTAAGGCAATGTTACTATCAGTTTTTTTCCTTCCTGGTATAGTTTAATTAATATTTTCAAATTAAATCACAGGAGTTGTAGCAAATCATCTTTATGTTAACATGAGTTCATCTGTGTATGCATGGCAACAATAAAATGTACTTGAATAGTGGGAACTATTTGTTACTCTTTTCAAATGACTGTATATCTTGAAGTCATCATTTTTGCAAGAAATATAACACTTTTCTTTATGGATAGATCAGAGCTTTGCAAGGAAAATTTGCCCACTCGTGCTTTCTCTTCATCCCCTGACTTTAGTTCCCTGGTCTTAAATCTTGTGTCTCATATAATAGCCTGCCTCCTTCCAAAAAAATGTTTTCATTGATTCAAGTCTTAATTCCTTTTATATTCAGGATGTTTCTAGTCAAGTTCCATGTGCTTAGAGAATGTAGACTATGGTAGGCCACTGTATTAAAGGTGTAGTTATAAGGTAAGTCAGTGCTCATAAAATTATATAATGCATTTCAAAAGCTTAAAGAATTTCTAAATTTGTGGCAAATCATGTTGCTTCTCTCATTAAGTCTATATAATTTAGAAATGAATTCATTTTACTTTTAGACATGTATTTTAAAGAAGTCCTAGTATTTCTTCTTTAATGCAGAATTGATTCTTGTGTATGAAATATGTCCCATGGTTAATTAGAAAATAGCTTTAGTAACTTATAAATGCCTTTTTTTCCTGAAGACTTTAACTAACCTTGTGATTATTCTACTGAAAGATGTTTTTTTGTGTGTGTGTGTGGAACTGGGGATTGAACCCAGAGGTATTCTACCTCTGAACTGCACCCTTAGCCCTATTTTATTTTTTATTTTGAAACAGAGCTTGCTAAATTGCCAGGTTGGCCTGGCCTGGACATGCAATCCTTCTGTTTCAGCCTTCCAAGTACTGGGATTATAGGCGTATACCACCAAACCTGCCTATATTTACTAATTTTATCAATCTTGACCCCATTATTTTTTTTTTTTTTTTCTCAGTACTGGGACTTGAACCCAGGGGCATTCTACCTCCACACTACACCCCTAGCCCTATTTTTATTCTTTATTTTAAAACAGGGTCTCACTAAGTTGTGGAGAACCTCACTTAGTAGCAGAGGCTGCCTGCGAACCCACAATCCTCCCCTCTCAGCCTCCCAAGTACTGGAATTACAAGCATGCACCACCACACTGGGCAGCCCCATGTTTTCAAAAACAACTCCATTGGTGTATCCATTATCAGGAGGATTCTAGTAGATAGTTATGAAACAGATACACTTACTAAAAACATGTGTGAGCCTGATGTGGTAACATGTAACTGTAATTCCAGTACTTGGGAGGCTGAGACAAGAAGATCATAGGTTCAAGGACTGCCTCAGTACAGGGGACCAGCCCTCAAGGCAGTGGGGTTGGGGGTTCTTCAGCAGGTGTGGATTGAGACAAGGTCGACAGAATACGCTCACACCAAATGCAGTGAAGAAACATATCTGTTTTGTTTGTTAGTAGCTGTTTTATACTATTTTTTTTGCAATGAGGCATATACAACAAATTTCCATAGACCTGTTCCTCCAAAGGTCATCCTCAACCAGTCAAGGTTACAACACGTATGTAAAAATTCTTTAGTACATAAAAATTCTTAAAAATACAACACATAAATAAAAATTCTTTTCCATTAGCTAAAATTTTTACTATTTGTTTAGCTCCTTTAAACAGTGTTCTTATCTTTATCTCAGGTAGCTAGAGGGTTAATATGTCCTGTAAAATTTTAGGGAGACAAGGTGGGAGTAGGCAAAAGACTATCCCAGTTATATGAGAGTCAGATTCAGCATAAAATACAGGAGTAACCCAACCAGGAGTAAACCATCTATGTACAGTATCTTTAGAAGTAAAATGAATATTAGTAATATTGAATTTGTCCTTATTATTAATTATATACTGTTTATAGTCATGTTTTGGAGAAGAAACAGACCAATCATAAATGGTAGTACTGGCATTATTAGGAAAATAAACATTAGCATATTTTAGGAAAACACAATCAAAGCAATGAGGCAGACTTTTAGGACCCATATTGTTCCAGTATAAATCTCTATTATTTAAAAATCTTTTATATGGGATACTATCTATAGGAAGTGATTTTTTAGCAGAATTATCATACTCATAAACAAGGCCAGGGAAAGCAAGCTGTAGTTCCCACAAAGCCCTTACACCAGCCTTGAGTGCTGGTCTCTGGCACCTCAGCAATGTAGCTAGAATTTTAGCAACTTACCTAGACTTTGTTTCAAAGCAAAAAAAGTTCTAGGAGGTGTACCATGGAGTTAAAACACCCTTTACTTTCCTATATTGGTTTTGCTTACCAGTGATGAACAACTAAAATTGCAAATTAAAAAGAGCGGCGTATGTGTGACCACACACAGTGCATGCACACACTCATACTAACACACACTTGAATATAAATCTATCAAAATATTCACAAAAGTGTGTGTGTGTGTGTGTGTGTGTGTATATATATATATAGTGTGTGTGTGTGTGTGTGTGTGTGTGTGAGAGAGAGAGAGAGAGAATGAGAGATTGAGATTTCATGTATACTATTAGGCAGCAATGAAAACTGAGAGGGAGAGAAAACCTGGCTTTCTGGGGAATTATAAGCCTTTCATTTTAACTAATCAATTTTGAGTATTTAGGCATTATAAAACTACTCTTTGTTTTAATATCAGTGAAGAAAATGCCATGTCATTAAAAGACTTCATTAAAGATTATTAAACCTTGGATTTATATAATGTGAATGTGCTCTGAAGTAAATTGTATCAATATTTATTCACTAGGAAGAAATGGGAAGAAAAAAGATTTTATAAAATTATCATTAATTACCACTCTTTATTCCATTGTGAGCAAGTTTTTCTAGAAATCACATAAAATAATTATTTTGTTTGGAATTACTCTTTAGCTCTGGAGAAGTCAAGAAAACATTTCCCTGGAGGCTGTGTACCAACTTGATTCACTAATCTGCATATTTATATAGACAACTTTTTATTTTTAGAATTTTGGGGGAGCATTGTAATCATACATTTTAGTGAAATTCAAAATGATTCATATGTGTATACATCTCTTGATGTTGTTCCGCATCCTACCCTGCTACCATCTTCCTCCCTCCCTGTACACGCTAGTGAGATTGGTAGGGAGTCCTTCATATATGAACATAACATTATTTAGTCTGTTTCCTTCTTCAACCATCCTTTTTCTCTCCCATCCTCCTTCCCCTGATTGCCTTCCACTATTCTCTTGGTCTCTCTTCATTTCAGTGCAGTCCCTTTTCTTTATATATAAGAGAAAACATTTAACTCTTTACTTTTCTGAGACTGATTTCACTGAGCATAATATACTCTAGTTCTATCCATTTTCCTGCAAATATAATTTTGTTCTTTATGGCTTTTCATCATGTGTGTTTCAGATATGTTTTTGGCTCCTTTATAAAAAAATCAAATGGCTGTAAGTATGGCATTGGTTGTTTGTTTTTTGATACTGGGGATTGAACCCATGGGCATTCTATCTCCAAGCTATACTCCTAGCCCTATTTATTTTTTATTTTTAAACAGAGTGTCGCTAAATTGCTGAGTCTGGCCCCTCCCTAACCTTCAATCCTCCTTTCTCTGTCTCTCAAATACTGGGATTACAGGCATGCCTGTCCACTTGAGTTTTTAAGCATATAAATACAAGAATTTTTATAATACATCACTTTCAGTCATAAAGTCAGTGATGCAGACATTTTAAAAATACTCTTTTGAACACATTTCTTTCAAAAAATCAGTTTCTTTCATACTTTTGTCTTGAAATAAAATTGCAGTGAATTATTTTGCCTTTTATTTCCAAAGTAGCATACTATTGACTGGCAGCCACTTTTCATTCCAGGAAAGATCTGCACTTGACACACCTGAACTATTTTACTTTCAGAATGAAATCTATTTAAATAATTAATTGTAAGTTCAACAAGTGGACTGAATTCAGTAATTCTGCCCAGCTGTGCCCATATACCTACATTGTTTATTAATGAGCTTGTAGCCCCTTCCTATTATTGATCTCATACTCTTGGGTCTCTTGGGTTGCTCTTAATGACATGATCAGCTGATATAGGAATGATGTGAAGACATAACATTATTAAGTATATATAGTAGTTGTAAAAGTTTACTCGGTTATTACATACATAGTTAAAGTTTACTTGGTTATTACATACATGTTTATAGTTTAAAGTTTTTGGGGTTTTTTTTGTCACTGGGGATTAAGCCTAGGGCCATTCTATCTCCAAGCTACACCCCCAGCCCTATTTTTTATTCTTTATTTTGAAACAGGGTCTGATAAGTTGCAGAGGGCTTCACTAAGTTGCTGAGGCTGCAATCCTCCTGTCTCAGCCTCCCAAGTACTGGGATTACAAGTATGTGCCACCACACCTGGCTTAGTTTAAAGTTTTTAATACTTTCTTATTTTGCACCAACTACCTTAGGGCACATTGACTTACAGAGTTAAGAAAAAATTGTTTATTGATTGCCTTGTTGGTTCACTTAGACAACTTAAAGTAAATAGGACATGTTCACCCATTTTCTTCTGCAAATGTTTTATTATTCAGGTTTATATCTTTTTTTAATGTGCTTTTATTGGTGCATTATGGTCTCACATCCTAATGTATATCATGATGACATTGACATAGTTGTCCAAGGACATTCTACCTCCAAGCTACACCCCCAGACCTTTTTATTTTTTATTTTGAAACAAGGTCTTACTAGGTTGCTGAGGCTGGTCTCAAACCTGCAATTCTCCTGTCTCAACCTCCCAAGTACTGGGATTGCAGGCATGTGCCACCATGCCTGGCTCCTATTTTTACTAGTGTAACTTCATTTAATTTTCCTGTCTGTATTATTAGGCTGAAGTAGTTGATTCTTTTTCTCAAACAACTTGATGCAGTAATTCTGTTTTTGAAGCAGTATGTAGGCGATCCATTTCGTGTTGTGTGTACGTATACTGCCAATAGAAGTTTTGCTTCCATCTTCAGTTTTGCCTTTTTTTTTTTGGTACTGAGATTGAACTCGGGGACATTCTGCCTCTGAGGTACACCCCCAGCCTTTTTGTTTTTCCTGTTTAAACAGATTCTTGTTAAGTTGCCAAGGGTTTCTTTTAAGTTGCTGAGACTATCCTCGAATCTATGATCCTTCTGTCTCCGCCTTTCAAGTACTGGGAGTACAGGAATGTGCCACCACACCTGGCTCAATTTTCCTGAATTTAACCAAATAAAAATTGTAGGAATTGCTGAATTTTGAGTATCTGTTAAGCCAAATAGATTATTTTCAGGACAATCCCTTATAAGGTCTTAGAAAAAATCATTTTTTTCTGCGTGTTTAAATTTTAGACTTTATTTTCTTCTACTCTGAAAAATGAAATTACCACTTTTATGTAGCCACCATGTTTTTTCCATTTTTTGTTGTATGGTTATTTTCACATTATCAAAACATTTCCCACATGTTTTGCAACTATAATGTTTTCCAGTTTACTTCTACTTACTTATTTTAGTGTATTAAAAGTTCACCACAGGGTGTATGTGCATATTTGTGTGTGTGTGACTGCTTGCATTCTGAATCATTCTTTATTTGGCTGGATATCAATATCAAGTTCCGCAGACTCCTCTTCCCACAAGTACCCACCAAAGAGTTTGTTTGCTGTATTTACTAAGTTCATTCTTGTTTTTTCTATATGAATGAATATTCATATGCTTCATGGTATTCCGTAACTCTTGTTTTTGTTTTGTTTTTTTTTCTTTTGTTGCTTTCTCCCACTCATTCTGAATGAGCTATCTTCAAGCCTACTGATTCTTGTCTGTGATTTGTTCAGCCATTGAACTCTTTTGGACTTCTCAGTTCTATAGCTGTGTTCTTCACCTCTAGGGCTAATGCCCCGCCTCTTTTCATGGTTTGTATTTAACTTTGTCATCTTCTGGCTTGCCATGTGTATTGTTTTTCTGACCACTTCATTGCTGTGTTTTCTTTCAATTCAACGGGCTTTCCTGACCCCTTCTTTTGTGCTGGGAATCGAACTCAGGGCCTGGCACAGGATATACATGTACTCTTGAACTGGGCTATGCCCCAGCCCAGAAAGCTTCTCTAAGCAATTTTGAATCCCTTTTAAAACCATTTGTAGATCTTCATTTCTTTGGGTTCAGTTCCCAGAGTTTTTATTAGTTTCCTTTGGTCATGTTTGCCTGATTTTGTGCTATCCTTGTAACCTTTTATTGGTATCTGCATTTGAAGAAGTAAGCACATCTAGTCTTTCCAGATCAATTTTGCAGGTTAAGATCTGTTCTGTGAATTTCCTGAGCTGATGGAATTTCTCCAGGATGATGTTCAAATGGAGTTAAAGAGATCATGTGTCTACTGCTAGGTCCATAGTGGAGTCCTTGGTTGTTTGGCTTGTAATCGGTTGGCTTATTATTAGTGGGCATGAATCCTTTCTGGTTCTTGGATAGACTATCTCCAGAAACTTTAGTCCATATGGCTAGTGCTGGGATGAAGGTCTGCAAATAGCAGTCCTCTTATCAGGTGTGCAGCCAGGTGTACCTTCTTTTAGAACCCTGGGAAGACTCCCACTGGGTTACTAGATGAGTTTCTGGGTAGGCAGTACTGCCTCAGTCCATAGCTGAATGAGGCTGGAACTGAGTCACAGAACAGCTTCTAAGGTCTTATGTCTGCTTCTGTGGTCATGAACAGGTGTGTCTTCCAGCAGGCCCCTGTCCCTGCTCTCAAGCTGTGCTGAGAGGGGCTAGAGCTGCTTTTCAGGCCTATTTCAGGACCTGCTATTGAGTTAGATTGGGTAACCTGCCTGTTGCATTGTCCAAGGCCTTCCTGCTTCCAGCATCCTAGGTGGTAAGTCCTGCTTTCCAACCACACTTTAGAGGGAATGGGTCCAAGACTCAAAGCTATTTCAGTATCAGCTAGGAGACTGAAATAGGCAAGCCTGCCCTGCATACACAGAAGAGCATATCTCCTGGAAAGTCCTTGTTTATATATTTCTTACTTTGGCTTTTTCTTTATGTTTAAAAATTCTAGGAGTCCTGGATTGAAAGATTGTTTTGGTTTTTGTTTGTTGTTATTCTTTTTTAACCATCAAGGTAGATATTTTGTTGGACCTGCTTTAGAATTCTAGGGTGAAATACTCTGTGGGAAATATTTTAATCATCACAAAGTTCTTTGAGCTTCAAATACTTGGGGAGATGGGCGGTCAAAGCCCTAGATTCTACTTCACTGAATATAGTCCTATACAGACTTGGTAACCCTTCATTCAAACAGCACCCTTGCAGTTCCTCAGCTTTTACAAATAAGTATCTGTTCTGGGAAGGATCTAAGATGACTAAATAGAAGTACTCTGTGTCCTGCTCTTGCTCTGCCAGAGAAGAACCAGCACAATAAAGACAAACGTATTTTAGGATCCATAATCAAGACTGAGGAGATTAGGCCTGTCTCCTGGCACTAGTGTGCATAATTCCTCCTAGGCCCCCTTAGTGGATAGTTTTGGTAGGAAGATCAAGGAAGTATGGGTCTATGGCTGAGCTCTCAGAGGGATAGGGCTGCTTTTGAGTCTGGATCCAGAACCATACTCAGCAAGTTTGTTACATGGGTCTCTGACTTTTCAAAACAACTTTTCCAGGTCTTGGGCTCCACTGGGATTCACAAATTCCTACCATAATACCAAAGTTCCCAATTAGGCACTTTTGTCTATGGATCGCTGTAAAATTATTGTTGCTTTGTGAGGTTACAAATCCACCATCTCCTGTTCAGTTTTGCTGCCATCATGGTTACATCGTGATATTAATTTGATGCTAGGTCAGGCTATCTTGTTTGATGAGTTTTGAATTTTCCTTAGTATAATTTGATTACAGATAAAGAGAAATACATGGATATTTACAGAAGAAGCATTTAACCTAGTTTATAGATTGTGTGTAGTTGCTGAGTAGAGCAAAAAAAGGAAGGTTTGCTGTAACGGATGATTCTGTTGGATGGGTGGGTAAGATTAACATTCTATATAATGTGGAAAAGCAAGGAAGGGGGGGGTGAATGGAAAATTTAAGGAAAAGGGAGAAGTCTAACAATTGTGTAAAGTGTGGTATAAGTGTGTCAAATAAGCCTGTACTTATACAAAGGGGATATATTTGAGTTTTTTCAAGTTTGTTTATTGAGATTTTTTAAGTTTGAAAAAATTTTAACATTTAAAACATTTATTTTTATTTTAGAAATGTAAATTTTAAAATAATCTTTATAATCCAATAGTACTTATAATATTTATCCTAAATTTTTTTCAGGATTCCAGTTTGTTGAAATGAGCAATCGTAAATCAAAGAGTAACAACTTAATACATGCAGAATACATTTCACAGGTATGTATTTTTCTTAGACCTTTCTTAGTCTAAAGGTCTGTTACAATACAAAGAATCAGTGAAATAATAATTTTTTTAACTTGAATTTTTTTTCATAGTTCCTAGGAAACCCTACTCTTTCTTTCCTTAGAAAGAAATTGGTAATGAGACCATAAGAATAATCATATGGAAGCAAAGCTTTCCAAATTGTCAAAATTGAATGTGGAATGACAGATTCTGTTGTGGTTGTTATGGTTGTTCTCAATCCCTTTTTTGCAAACTGTGATAATGTTGGTTTTCTATTAATGTCTTACACTACTTAATTTCATCCTTTGTAAGTCTTTGGATAGTTGAATCCTCACTTTTACTCATGTCTTTCTAAAAGTGATCTGATTTCAGTTTAGTAAAATAGCATCTTCAGAATGTTTTGTACTTTTGTTGTTAAATTTATCCTACGTATTTATTCCCTTTGATGCTGTAGTACATGAAATTGCATTCTTAATTGCTTTTTTGCTGAGTTTGTTGTTAGTGCTAGAAATGCAATTGATTTTTGTGTATTGATATTCTTATCATGAAACCTTGTTAAACTCATTTATTAAGTCTAATGGTGGGAAAAGCATTCAGTCTGTCACCATTATATTTGATGTTAGCTCTACATTTTTTTGTGGATGTCCTTTATCAGTGTTTTTTTAATGCTAAAATAACGAGTAGATGATGTAAGTGTGTGCTTTGAGACTTTTTTCCGCTATTAGAACTAATATAGCCGGGTGAGGTGGCACACACTTGTAATCCCAGTACTTGGGAGGCTGAGACAGGAGTATGGCAGGTTCGCTGTCAGCCTCAGCTACTTAGTGAGGCCCTCTGCAACTCAGTGATACCCTGTCTCAAAATAAGGAATAAAAAATAGGGCTGGGGGTGTAGCTTAGAGGTAGAATACCCCTGGGTTCAATCCCCAGTACCACACACACACACACACACACACACACACAAAAAATGTTTGGCTCTGTTTCAAAGATATTTTTAAACTGAAGTGTAATTTATGTAGTTTTGTATGTAAATTGCAGTTTTTCCATGAACAGGTAAATTAATTTCTATACCACTGTTTACATTCAGCATACTTCAGTGTTGTTGAACCTTCTGACTATTCATTACAGCTACAATTACTTTATTTTTTCTTATATTTTGCACAAAGTTGTCTCTCTAATACATTTTAGTGAATTTTTTTTTTTTAGGAAAGGATTGAGGTTTGTCTTTCTTTAGTGATCTCATCTACACAGAATATTATGATTCATTGAGCCTGTTTATATAGCCCGTTCGAGCATTGTACGTTATTATCTATCTAAGTCCTATGTTGTTGGACTTATGAAGATTAACTGCCTTAATCTTCAAAGCAACTGCTGAAAAGGTGGTAATGTCTCATTTTATCAATAAGGAAATTAAGATTCAGAAAAGGCAGCATTTTAAAATTTACCTAAATATCTCTTCTGGCACCAATCCCATTATTCTTTCTACTTCCTCTAAAATGATAACTATGGATTGTTTTGTCCTTAGTGAATAATTTTCTTTGTTTGGCTTCTGGAACATGTAAAGAGGACTCAAATTTCTCTCTTTAGTATATGAAGAATTAGTCCCAAGCTGTCATTCTGGGAAAAGCAAATGATCTTGGAGGCTTCTTTTTTCGGCCCATGGGGCCAAATTTGAGACCACTAAGCTACCCAAGTTTTTTGTCCCTGAAGGACCTCTATATTACAGGTCCAGGAAAAGAATGACTTCAATGGTCCAGGTTTTAGAAGTCTATACTAGATTATCTAACAATCTTTTACAAGTAAGTCTAAGACCTTCATTCCAAGACAGACTCAAAATAAGTGAGCTTTAAGATTTTTTATAAATCCAGTCCCATAATTCTCTAACTTCCTTCCAGTACCCCGCCCTGTGCTTAGAATCTACCCCAGTACCTCATGTGTACCAGGCAAGCACTCAGCCTCTGTTTACACATACCCCAGCTCTGATTCCTTACTTACAGCTAGATAAATGCTATTTCCCACACATAGTCAAACTATCTTTTATATGCCGAAATGCTGAACTTGTTCTACTTTTTTTTTTTTTTGCGGTACTGGGAATTGAACTCTACCTCTGAGCTACACCTCCAGGCCTATTTTTCATTCTTTATTTGAAACAGGGTCTCACTAAGTTGCAGAGGGCCTCACTAAGTAGCTGAGGCTAGCTACGAACCCAGATCCTCCAGTCTCAGCCTCCCAAGCACTGGGATTACAAGCATGCCACCACGCCTGGCTAACTTCTACTTTTTTTCAATTTGTTTCATGAGTTTGTCTTTTCTTTCCAATTTATTTGCCATGTCTTTAGACATGGAACATATGCTTTTAGTATTACTGTGCTCTGAATCTAATAGATCCTCTAAATTACATGAACTTTTAGACTTCTTTATTTTCCTCAGAATCCTGACTTTTTTTTTTTTTTTTTTTTTTTTTTTATGGTACTGGGGACTGAACTCGGGCATTCTACCTCCGAGCTATATCCCTAGCCCTATTTTTTTACTCTTATTTTGAAACAGAGTCTCACTAAGTTGTGGAGTACCTCACTAGGTAGCTGAGACTGGCTGAGAACCCAGATCCTCTGGTCTCAGCCTCCCAAATGCTGGGATTACAAGCGTGCATCATCACACCCAGCTAGAATCCTGACTTTTATGACAAGTACCAGTTGATAGTGAGTAAACTAAGCCAGTATAGATGTATTGATCTCTAGGATATGAGTGTGTTACATGACCATTATTAGATTAGTTTGCATTATTCAGTTTCCTCCTGCCTTTTTTCCTTGGCTCACATATTATACAAAGTGAAAGCGTGCATTCATTCACATACATTCTATCAGCTCCCAAGTTGCTGATGTAGCTAAGGTAAGTAATTTTCACAACTAAATCATCATTCACTTGGGACTTGATAGGTAAATATAATCATTAATCTTATAATTTGTGAAAAAGGTGCCAGAACTGTTGAGGGCAAGTACTTAGCATTGAATTGGTTTGTTAATAACTAATTCTGACTGTTCTACATGTACTTTCTTGTTGATTTGGACCACATGCATAATATTTTTATTCACTTAATTTTTTATCAGGCACAAAGAATATTACGTGAAAGATTTTGTCATCAGAGTCCACATAGTAACCTATTTGGAGTGCAAATACAATACAAGTAAGTCTAGCTATCCCTTTGTTAGTTACGAAACTAAGAGTTGCCTACCAGTTTTTTTTTTTTTTTTTAATTTTTTTATTGAAGTAATTTGTGCAATATAGCATACATCTTTGTTAAGTACGAGTTGTTAACAACATATTTGCACATAATTCTCATTTGACCCCTTCCCAAATTCCCCCCCCAATCCCCTTCCCCTCCCTCCCCCTCCGGTTCACTTCGGTGAGTGACCTTGATATGATTGTGTAAAAACATCTTGTGTTTTAGGGCGTCCTTCTGCCCCCTGCGTCCACTACATTTAAATCAACTGCGTTGTTTATCGAGGATCACTCCTTTTCATCTGGAGACCCTCCTATGCCCCATCTTCTCCCTAGCATCCACATATTAGGGAGAACATATGCTTCTTAACTCTTTGTGACTGACTAATCTCACTTAACATAATGTTTTCCAGTTGCATCCATTTCCCTGCAAAGAACATGATTTTATTCTTCTTTATG